>CM059187.1:127463939-127487913 GCA_030323885.1 Branchipolynoe longqiensis
ATACCACAACCTTTGATGAACCAATTGTGGACCACTGGTTGGAATGGAAAATAGCACAAACTGAACAGAGATCCACTGAGCAGGATCGATCGGATGACCAATCCATACTTTCACAGGTGGACACTCTACCGCCTGAGCTATGCTCCGCTCCTAAGTAGGCATTAGATACTGCAACCAGGAATTCCACTTGCCATTCCATACTGAAGCTATTTTCGCCCGTATTTAGATTACGTTGTCATTCGTGATTCACCCCCTCCTCTGGCTATGGGTAAATCTCTGATCTAAACTATGCTATGATTAATGCCTCTATTCCTTTTATTATTAGCATACATTCTTCAGACGGGTATTCTCTATAACTCTAATCAAATATTCAGATCGATCGCGGATAAGTCAACAATATTGAGCTTAAAACCACTAGAAATGCACATGTCTCAAATAGTAGTAATACTTCTAAAAGTCATTCCTATCAACCTTTTTGGGGCTCAATAAGCCCTATTCTGCGACGTGCAGCAGACAATTAATGAGTGAGGTTACGTAGATTATAAAGATAAGAGAAAAGCCTTCACATTTACAATTATCCGCCCAGATTTTAGAGGTGAAAATACATAGATTACAACGATATGAGAAAAAACGTCTTCAAATGTAAGTGAATTATCGCCGAGATTTCAGTGATGAAAAACTACACAGATTACACAGGTATTTATTATTAGAACAAAACTCCACCAGTTTCACAATTATCCACAAATGTTTGAGGTCACTTTCTTTTGGGTTTCTAAGTTCTATGGTTCTGTTGTTCTTTGTTGCATTCATTGATTAAACATTTCAGATTGCCACACTGCAATTGTATCTGGTGCGCAATTTCATTTAATATATGATTCATAATATCGCAATTAATACATTTAACAATATGTATTATGTCTTTGTCTCAAAAGGTGCTAAGCAATATGGGACAAAACTTTGTCCATTGTAAAGATCAACATACTATCTGCTTATGCATTTGCTCAAGATAAACTGATTTGTTTTTTTTACATGGTGTTTCATCATCCTAATAGAATACATATTCATTTGAAAGAAATGTCCTTGTGTTTTCAGCGTAACCGTTTCTATGCTGTTTTTTGTCAATCATTACAATGGACAACAACAAAAATGAGTGATCATATTTGAGACAGGCTCATATATATATATTCAAATCCTTTGACAAATTTTGTTTCTGGGATTTCCCACTTGTGGACTTTGGTTTGAGTGCATTCGTATTCAGGGCATCAGCTGCCCATTTGCGCTGAAAAGGAGTTCCGGCCGACTCCGCCGCTGTCCGTCAGAGGGCGCCAGCTGGGGGGTGGGTGGGGGTGAGTGGGATGAAAGGGGTGCCGAGGGTGCACACTGCACTTCCGACAAATTCTGATCAGGGCCAACTCCGGGGACTCGTCCCCGTGTTTGGAGAGTGTACATGGGTTGGTTTAACACGAGAATGGGTTCTATATGAGTGCACTGCGCCTTTATATATTAATATAATATATTGGTTGGAGTTTTATGTCCTATCTGGACGAGTACGGATTAGTGACAGTGCGCACTCATGGCGACTTTATAGTGCTGCCCCACTGGGAGACCAGGCCACCGGCGGCATGACCCGTATATCCTACTCAGTCCTATTATCCAGACACTCAACACACCAGTCCTTGCTCTATCCTAATAATGCCGACCCACCGCACCCGGCTTGGGGTAGGGTGGTGGCGATGTAACTTGTATGGTAGAAGGTGAAGGTGGGGGTGGTACTGGCTGGATGAGGGTTGTGTGTGTGTGGGTCGGGGGTGGGGGGCATGTAGACCACACCACCAGGTGGCGACACGTGTTTGTGAAGTCGTCCTGTATACTAATATTACTGCCAGTCTTGCATCGCCACCCCCCCCCCCCCACACACACCCGCATACCCCACGCACCGACGATCCACTTCCTTCCACAGCTGTCTCCTTTATTTGTCCACCATATCCTTAGTTGCCTGTTTGCATGACAGGCCCTCTCTAGCCCTACATGGAGACGTTTCACTAGGCAACCATTGACGGGTTTTCCAAACAAAACAACAACAATAAACAAATATATTTTAAAACAAAAAACGTGAGTGCTGTGGACAAGGACATACATCTCCTTTGTGAGCCCGTAACCATTCAATAATACTGTCTGTATAGAAGTGTACGTACTGTAATTCCTACCCCCGCCCTCCCCCTCCCCCTCCCCCCCCTTCCCTCCCCCCCTCTCCCCCTCCCCCTCCCCCCTCCCCCTTTTCCCTCCCCTTCCCCCCCTTCCCTCTCTTTCCCCCCTCCCCCCTCCCCCTCCCCCTTCCCCTCCCCTTCCACCCCTCCACTCCTCCACTCCCTTTGCCCCCTCCCCCTACCCGTCCCCTACACCCTCCCCTCCCCCTGCTCCCCTCTCTCCCCCTCCCTCTCTCCCCTTCTCCCCTCCCTCCCCCTCTCTCTCCCTCTCTCTCCCTCTCTCTCTCCCTCTCTCCCTCTCCCCCCCTCTCCCTCTCCCTCTGCCTCTCCCTGTCCCTGCCCCTGCCTCACACCCGCCCCATCCACCAGCAAGCACTCTTGAAACTGTTTGTTCTATCTCTCCACTCCCATTTTACATATTTAGATTTTGAGAAACTGGACGCCTGGATCCATTAGTTAAACTCCTCCCATGGCCATGCAGACGACGCGGCGATCCACTCAAGGAGTTCGGGCACTTAGCCGCCAGGTGGGGCTGCGGGCGGCGACCACCAGGGGGCGCCACCGGCATCACGGCTCGCTGGTTACCGGTGATAAGCTGCGCTCGCCTCCAGGGGTGGTGGTAAGGGTGGTGGTAAGGGAGGTGGTAGATTGGGAGAGGGTTGAGGGGGAGGGGGGACCAGCTGAGCACAAAGGGGGAGGGAGAGGCAGGCGAAAGTACGCCGTGTCGGGCAATTAGGGCGGCACAGGTATGGACAGGTATGCCAATTGGATCCCAGGTGAGGCAGGCACGAGGGGGCTGACCCCGGGGTCACGGGCTCCACGCGTAGGGCGTGCGTCTGGGGAAGGCTGAGAGGGGAGGGGATTGGGGGGGGGGGGCGGGAGGGGGAAGGGGGAGGGAGCGCTGGGCCGTGACAGGACGGTAGTGACAGGCGGCACGGGCGGGCCGGGCTACACAGGGGTGCAGGGGGCGGGGGCCAGGCTGCAGGAGGACTGTGTACCCGCCCCCCCCCCCCACCACACCCACGCCAGACGCGTTATAAATGGGTAAAAATACACTCATTTTCTATGGTAGATAAAGGGCATGGAAGCCTCATTGAAAGTTGTAGACGCTTTGGTGTTCAATATATATATTATATATACACATATATATACTACTATAGTATACATAGACATATATATATTTAACCGCCGGGCTATTCCACCCCTGCTTAAGGCGAGCCTACGTGTTAATATAAATAATTGTTTCCATGTGAATGTCTTGTGCCTCCCACCGCCGGTTGTCTGCCTTCCTGCCAGCTTGACCCTTGGCTAGCAATGTCTGAGGTGGAGAGTTTGACTCCTTACAGACCGTGGGGCGGAAGGCCCTTAATTAAATAAGTTTATAGAGCAATCAAAATAGCAATATGAAGTTGACCATAGCGGTTAATAATATAAGTCTGGAGAATAGTAAAGAATGCAAGGAACGTTCCAGTCACTTCTTAGGAGCTCACCGTTTTATTCTTACCTCTTACTAACAGGATGAATTTAGCAATATAACGTATGTTATTAGTTAAATATGGTTCAGCAATATAATGTATGTTATTAGTTAAATCCCCTCCCATATAATTAAGTTAAATAAGTTTGGAATTTCGACAATAAAAGCCTAAATATTCGGCTGAAACATCGGAGTGTGCAAAAACACGTCCGATGGGTCTGGGTCCGAAGGCCTGACCTCCTATCATTGCTAGGATAGTCACAATCGACGTATCCAAGCAACGCTTTACAGCAGGGAACCCGGCCTCGCAAATGTGGCAGTTGCGAGCTCGCAAATAATGACAAAATGCAAGCCCGCAAATAATCGGTCGAGTAGTCACGCCCACTTCACATATATACGTATATATATACTTATATACCTATATATATATATATATATACTTATCTACGTATATATATACTTATATACTTACATATATATACTTATATACGTAATTATATATAATATATGTACATATATATATATATGTACATATATATATATATATATATATATATGCAAATAGCCTTAGTTGACAGGAAGGCAGTGACCCGGAAATAGTTTTCTTCTTTTATCTTCTCTTTCGAGAAAGGGGAGTGTAATCCCCCCCCCCCCCCCTTATCCCTCGGCAATCCATACTTGTAAATTGCAGTATTTGTGTGCTTACTTACTTAATTTAATTGCCATTTTGTTGGACACACCATGCGTAAAATTCATGTTGCGATATTATGTATAGTTTTCTTTTCCCTTTCCTGTACATGAAGTGTGTGCAACACATGTGTTATATTTGCTGCTAGCTGAGCTTTTCCAAAGGCTGGGATGTAGTGTGTGACTGGGCGGGAACAGAAATATAGGTGGTGCCAGGGGTACATGAGGGAAATACAGTACACAACATCGAGTGTCTTGGTTATTTATATATTATTACAGAATGAATCATAGATCACAAGTTATTGATTGTAATGAGTATGTACACTTTTCGTGTAAAAGGCTGGCATTGCTATCAATAACATGTGGACCTCCTATACATTATATGGTGTAAACAATCACTCCTAGTCCTGGGGCCGTGTGTATGAAGAATTATTTATCGGCTCCGGTGTTACGGGTGGGGTTCGGGTTAGCTAACGCCGGTGTTGGGAAATGGGTCACGGGGTATGTACGGCGCCAAAGCACAGTGGTGTTAGCTAACATATAAGTTATTTATAGATTTGGGAAATCCCTCTGAGCCTGTTGTCGGCGAGCACCGCTATTTGGCAATATCGCCTCCGATCGGTTCGATTTATGGTTTAATTTGACCAAATTTCACTTATTTTGTATGTTATTCTGTTAAATAAAATTGGTCAAAGTAAACCCAAAATCGAACCGATATTAACGCCGCCGCTGCATCGCCGGCCATTTTTTTGGTTTAGTCATTCGACAACATGAATATCGCCGCCGATGTAGCGGCAGCGTTAATATCGCTTGGATTTTGGGATTAATTTGACCAAATTTCACTTTATGAGCATGTTATTCTGTTAAATATGATAGCATTGAATATATTTGGGCCTAATATATTGCTGCCGATGCGGCGGCGGTGGGCAGCGGTGGGGGCGATTTGTTTTGTTTGCATTCGACAATATGAAAATAGCCGCCGATGTAGCGGCAGCATTAATATCACTTGGATTTTGGGGTTAATTTGACCAAATTTCACTTTTTGAGCATGTTATTCTGTTAAATATGATAGCATTGAATAGAATTGGGCCCAACCGATACCTAACACCGCCCTTAAAACTGGTACGGAGTGGTGTTAGCATAGCCAACCTTAAACTCGCAGTGGTACCGTAACACTACTACATACATAGCCACTTTTCGCGGCTAAACTAGAAATCTCCTCCAAAACCAGGTTTGCCTCGCTAACACCGACCCATGCATACGGGCCCAGCCTGGCCTGTATGCATGGAGCGGTGTTAGCGAGCCAAACCATGGTCAGGGCGGGATTTCTGGTTTAGCGACGAAAAGTTGCTATGCATGGAGCAGTGTTACACAAACACGCACGTTTAAAGTAGGAGAATTTAACCCCAGCCCATAGCAGGTTTACAGCGGTGTTAGTGTTAGGTTAGGCCCAAATCTATTCAATGCTATCATATTTGACAGAATTAAATACGCAATAAGTGAAATTGAATCAAATTAACCCTAAAGTCAAACCGTTATTAATGCTGCCGCCGCATTGGCAGCATTATTCATATTGACGAATGTAAAGTAAACAAATCGTCGCCGCTGCCGCCGCTTCGATGTCGATATCCATACTGTCGCATATCAACAAAACGCACATCGCCGCCGCCGATGCATCGGCAGCAATATATTACAGCCAAATCTATTCAATGCGATCATATTTGACAGATTTACATATGCAATAAGTGAAATTTAATCAAATTAACCACAAAATCGAAGCGACATTAACTCTGCAGCTACATCGGCGGCGATATTAATATTTTCAAATCGAGGGATTTCCCAAATCTATAAATAACTTCTCATTTAGCTAACACAAACCGTTTAAGTGCCCATGCATACGGCGTGACATAGTTCTCGACGCCGCCGATAACTGGTGGTAGCTACCCTGTGTTAGACGGTTAACACCACACACCGCTAACACCGCTCCATGCATACGGGCCCAGGCTGTTCTACTTCAGTGACAGTTTCAGTTTTACCACGCGAGAATCATATTTGGACATTACCACCCCCAACGCAACTTCTAATGCTGTGTGGCGTCTGTAAATTCCTCCAGTGATGAATTGTACCAGCATAGCCGACTGAACGATGCAGTCATGTGATTTGTGTATCAGGAGGAAATTTAGTGGCCAGCAGACAACATTTAGTTACAACAGACGACACGATGAAAGGTGACCGGGTGCTGGGCGGCAGACTGCCAGGTGTTATGGGCACGAATGAATGGTAAAAGGCCCCATAGGTGGCGCTGCAGTCGCGTCGGTACACATCACATGGGGTGCTGTCTGTACCGGTGCATGGATACCATGGCAACGCGTATGCTACTTAGTCGGTGCAACCCCCCCCCCCCCTACTCACACATACCACGACCTTTTAAAAATTAGAAACGCGGATGAAAACCCCTCATAATAATGTATGCATTAGAACTTATTTTAATTTATTAAGTAGTTATTTGCTTATAAAAGTGTGGCCACTGCGTTGATCTAGAAGCCTGCGGTAATCAACTGAGTTTGTATGTACTTATTTCTACAACCATAGATTCAGCACCAGGAACCCATAGGAGCAGACAAGGCGATATGAGAGAAACCCCCCCCCCCCCCCCCCCATAAATTCTGCTGGTAACTTGCTTGGTCCATTCACACCAGGCCTCCATATTCCGCACGCCATCGACCATCTCCGTAATGTAATATTTACAATATATTCACCCTTTATTAATACAGTTATCTGGTTTCGTGACCGAGATCGTCCAATACAAATTTTTCAAGGTTATATGGATAACATGAATGGTGGAAACTGGTCCCATCGATGTTTTGATAGGCTAGCAAGATTAAGCTGCAATATTATGACCGTATACTATTATTTTGAAGCATGTATATATTAATTTTTATTATATATTATGTATATTATTATATATGCTATGTTATATATTGTATATATGGTATATGGTGTATATTATGTGTATGAGTTATATTTTGTGTATTATGTGTATTATATGTATTATATATATTATTTGTGTTATATGTAATATATATTGTATTATATATTGTGTTATGTATTGTGTTATGTATTGTATTGTCTCGTATTATATATTGTGTTCTGTATTGTGTTATGTATCGTGTTATGTATCATGTTATGTGTCGTGTTATGTGTCGTGTTATGTGTCGTGTTATGTGTTGTGTTGTGTGTTGTGTATTGTATTGTGTTGTATTGTGTATTGTGTTGTGTATTGTATTGTGGTGTGTATTGTGTTGTGTATTGTGTTGTGTATTGTGTTGTGTATTGTGTTGTGTATTGTGTTGTGTATTGTGTTGTGTATTGTGTTGTGTACTGTGTTGTGTTGTGTATTGTGTTGTGTATTGCATGTATTGTATATATAATCTTATTTTAAAGCAGGCATGTGTTGTGTGAGATAAAAGGCCAAGGACTGTTTGGGTCAGTGTCAGGCTGGAGTGACTGAGTAGCATATCATCTGATAGTTGTTGTTGAAGATGTATACTGCCTATCATGGATAAGCCTGAATAGGCTTGTTTTCACCATTAGACAGTTTGTCGATAGAAAGCCTGAGCCTACACTTTTACCGACCCAAGGGATTTTTAACCTCCCACACCACATAGGCATGGTATGAGAGCAACTGGCCTTTGATGACACTGTAAGTTATACACAGCGGTGGAAATCCAAATTGGCAGAGGTGGGCGCACAGGGAATCGAACTGCTGACTTTCAGATTAGGAGTCCGACTTAGAAAAAAGTCAGACACTCTAACCACTCCGCCACAGAGAACACCACGCCCGAGAGTAGCAACACTATAAAGATGTCGGATGTGTGCCTTTTCTCAAGGGATTCCTTTCCTGGCTGGAAGCCATACAGTTAGCTTACTGCATGCTTCTGGCTAAATAATATTCAAGTCAACTCAAGAGTCAAGCTCAAAAGTCAAAGGCGTCCTGTGCGTAAATGTATGTAGCAGCATAGTATAGTTTCTACCATAAGCATTCCAAGACACACTTATTGCAAATTGTTACCACACTGGCTGTGTATTAGCCAAGTCCAATTTAATATCAATCTCTAAGAGTTAAGTCCAGGAACCTTAATGGAAAGACATTAATTATGTGTTACATCACCCTAATATTGCATTCATTACACAGAATACCACGTTTGAATTGAATATATAAACTGAAAGAATATAGACTACGTCCTCATTCCTTTCTATGCACACATGAATATATTATTTATTATTTGTTTTTAGTTACTTAGTTATGTCTACTATATTTGTACATCCATAAATTAAAAAGCTATATATGTATAGTATATCCACATATACATGTGTACATTAAAAAAGGTTTCACTGGAACTTGCAGCCGGCGGCGGTGGCGACACCTGACGCCTATAGTATACACAGCCCAGTATACCTGAGGCGACATACTTACACCTGGCATCTCATTATGGGTGTCAATGTACAGACTCCCTTATTACTTATTAGTCACCCACACACATTTATTTATTATTAATAACATATATATATATATATATATTTTATATATAGAATATATATATATATATATAACTATATATAACTTAGGCATTTGTATGTATATATTATTTATATCTCGACTTTTCTTTTAATGTTCTAGCAAGTCGTCCGATGGCCTGTTGATGCAGTGTTTCTATGTACACATATATGAAGTACATGTATGCATTCCTGTACAAATAGATGGATGAGTGACTATCTATCTGGATATTTTGCTTTAGTTTTCGCTGGAGTTGACATGCTGACCTATTGATGTGGTCCATGTCTAACTATACATATATTCACCATGCACTTATGGGTGTGTATAAATGTCCACCTTTATACAAATATTATACTAAGCGGTCAGAGGACTCTGTGGCTTGAATGTGTGTGGATTCTGGAATGTTCTGTGCAATGCGGTTAGAGCGACTTGGTGCACAGTTGTCTGTGGGGACAGGTGAGTAAATGTAGCCGGTCAGCTTGCTTCTTGTCCCACTACCGCTTGGTCACTTCTGCCTGATTTGTTCTTTTAAATAAAGAGATTGGGGTCTTTGAGGCCAGCCAGAGGATATTACTCACTCCAAATTGTATTTGTGTCTTGTTGTTATTGTTATTATTACTACTATAGCGCAGATAATATATATATCCATACATATATAAACCATACACGTATAATTATAGCTATATAAATACACACATATTCATGTAGATTTCCGTTCAGTGTGCGCTGGTCGGTTGATATGGTGTATGTATACTTATATAAACCAACCCCTTATAGATATGTAAATATACATGTATTTTTCCTTCAGTGTACCCCGCCAAGTGGCATGCTGGCCTGTAGATAAAAGATTCACCCGGTACTTGTAGTGCCCGGGTGAAGGACAACATAGTGTAAATACGGGCGAAAATAGGTTTAGTATGGCACATGAACTAGAAACTGTGGCTCCAGTATCAAATGGCTACTCATATAGGCACAGAGTTGGTGAAATGGGCAAGAATGCAAAAAGACAAGATGGTGGCCAGAGAACGCCGTCGATTTCACTTTTAAATTGCATTAAAGTATATGTTTTATTATATTTTACAACTCAAAAGTAGCGGGTAAACATGAAGACATATACAAAGAATAAATGTTGCTTCTTAGATTGAGAAATTAGGCTCTCATAAAGACTCATTTCATTAGCCCAATTTTTCGACCGTTTTTATATACGGCTGATCTTCACCCGTGTACTACAAGTACCGGGTGAATCTTTTTACCTAGCTATCCTGTTGATGAGTCTATCTATACTTATTTAAACCCTCATAGATATATAAATACACACATATTCATGTGTGTTTTCCCTCAGTGTACCCCACGAAGTGGCATGCTGGCCTGTTGATGCAGTTTATGTATACTTATATTATAACTGAGTTATATAAACCACACCCTTATGGATATGTAAATACACACATATTTATGCATGTTTTCCCCTCAGTGTACCCCACCAAGTGGCACGCTGGCATGTTGATGCAGTCTATGTATATATATATAAACCCCACCCTTATAGATATGTAAATACACACATATTCATGCGTGTTTTTCTTCCACTGTGTGCCGGCAGGTGGCGCGCTGGCCTGTTGATGCGGTGCGGCCCGGCTTCCTTAACGAAGGCTGTTACGAGCTGCATGTGCTCGGGCTCTGAGTGAGGGAATAAAGCTCCGGGGCATCATGCGATCAGGGCCCCGGGTTAGTTGCAGGGGGAGCAGATGGGCCATGGTTCAGGCGCTGCCGACACTAGAGCCACGGTCGGTGGAGTTTTGATCATGTTAATAGTGTACAGGTGATAGGGGTAGATCCCTCCCCTCCCTTCACTCTCCCCTCTCCCCTCTCACACACCACACTGTGTAGGCCAATGAGGGGTGGTACTATGTGAAATCACGTGATGTGCTCTACCCCCCTCCCCACACACACATACACCTCATCCCCACTTACCCCCCCACCTACCCCCCACCTACCCCCACCTCTACCCTACACCGACCCCCACCTCCCTCACCTCCCTCTCCACCACCCTATCCCCACCTCCACCACCCTCATCCCCACCCCCCCCCCCCCCCCCCCCCCCCTCCACCCTCCTCCCACCACCTCACCCCACCCCACACCTATCCCCCCTCCACCACCCTCATCCCCACCTCCACCACCCTCATCCCCACCTCCACCACCCTCATCCCCACCTCCACCACCCTCCACCACCCTCATCCCCACCTCCACCACCCTCATCCCCACCTCCACCACCCTCATCCCCACCTCTACCACCCTCATCCCCACCTCCACCACCCTCATCCTCACCTCCACCACCCTCATCCCCACCTCCACCTCCCTCACCCCCACCCCACCCTTCTCCCTCCACCTGTATGATGCAATCATACGCCGGGTGGTGGCGTGCGTGTAGCCCCAGTCGGTAGCACAAGATTATAGATGGCCGTGTGTGTGGGTAGGGGTAGGGGGTGGGGGTGGGGGGGTGGGGATAAGGGGAGTGCACTCGGTGTGTATGTGGGTGAGTGGGGCGGGGTGGAGGGAGTGGGGAGGGGGATGGGGGGGGGGGGGGGGGTCCTATGAACGTCTTCGACGCGTGGTATGACATCGGGAGATTAAATAAAAAAATTTGGTCAATTAAAAGCAGGAACATGTTTGAATGTGGTGAATTATTAAGTAGTTTGCTGTTTGGTAGTCAACGAAAAGGCACCGAGAGGACAGACTTGTACTGTGCACACCGGGCAGACTGATGGGATGAGAAGGTTGATGGCTAGTGTAAAGCTAAGATTCCTTATACGTGGTATGCGGCATGCGGTCTGCGAATGGGAAGATTGCTTCTACGTGGTATGCGGCATGCGGCACACAATTGGCTATATTTAAAAAATAAAAATAAACAAGTATACTCCATACTGCACTGTATATGGCCTAATATGGCATTTATATCCATGTACCTCTTGGTACGTCACATGGGGGTTCCTACCTTTATAATTACCAAATTAGAGATAAGTATTCATATTTCTGTGGATATGGCATCGCACGGACCGTCAAATGAGAGAAATTATTGTTTATGCATTGAACTATTTTGTACACATGGCAAGGATTTGCTTATCTCAAGAGTTGGTACAGTCAGGTACTACTGTGTGTGTATATATATAATGTATATATACTGAATAAGCCATTATACGAGTATAATGTACAATATATATATATATATACATGTATATATATATATATATATTTTGTTGCTGTTGTTGTTGTTGTTGGTTGGTACTATGGTAGTTGGAGGTTTATGTAATGGCACCATCTAAGGTTATAGGTAAATATATTTGTAAATATATGGTGTTCTCTGTGGCGGAGTGATTAGAGTGTCTCACTTTTTCTAGGTCGGACTCCTAATCTGAAGGTTGGTGCTTCGATTCCCCTATGCCCCCACCTCTGCCAATTTGGATTTCCACCGCTGTGTGTAACTTACAGTGACATCAAAGGCCAGTTGCTCTTGTACCATGTCTATGTGGTGTGAGAGGTTAAAAATCCCTTGGGTGGGTAAAAGTGTAGACTCAGGCTTTCTATCGACAAACTGTCTAATGGTGAAAACAAGACTATTCAGACTTATCCATGATAGGCAGTATAAATCTTCAAGAAATATAGATCAATACATATAATGGAAAAATTATATTCATTGAGATAGACACTTTGTGGTGTTTAGAAACAATTCTAAAATAGCATGGGCATATTCCATTCCCGACGAGCTTAGTAAAAGTGTAGTTCCACCTCTTAGTAGTAGTACATTCATGCCTCGACGGCGGCGTGCGTGTGTCAAGGGTGGTGAGTTATGCGGCTAACTCAGGACCCGTCATCATATAAATGGTGCTGTCCGCCACGCCCCCTGCACCAAAACCGACCCCCCCCCCCCTGAGCCCCCCTCACCGGTCATAATTTATGGCCAAATATGAAAATTCACACCTCACATTAGCAACGCCCTGTCGCAATTGAAATGCCATGATGTGTGGCCATAAATTGTTCTCGGTGCAAGGGGGTGTGGAGTGTGTGGGGGTGAGGGTGGGGGTGAGGGTGGGGGTGTGTGGGCGAGGGTGGAAGGGCGAAAGGGGGTGGGGGTAAACTCTGATTTCAAGTGGGTCTGGCACAGGTGAAAAGGTGCGGGGTAACGTGAGGTGAGCAATGGATTTCTAGAGGCCAATATTGAAACGAACTTTTTAATTGTTTTAAATTATAAAAGCATATTAAAGCTCCTTCTTCTCACCCTCACCCACTTTCTTTTAAATTATTATATATTCCATGTACAATTCCAAATTTGCTGTTGTTAGCATGTGTAGGTCCATGGGATGTATTTTAATATTGATAGAGGGGAGATTGATATTGGTATTGTATGGTGTAATAATTATGTTTTGTTTCCGGTTAGCTTAAATAAATATAAATGTCTGCTTTGTTGGACAGGGAATATTTGCATGTTATTCTAAACATTTATTGATAGTTCAGGGATGCTGGGATGAATTGATCGAGCCGAAGTTTATTTGCTTTCACATATTGTAGAAACTTCAATTCTGTAGTATTCTGATTACAGATATTATATTATATATAAATTGGTAGTCATTTATGCAACAAGATATACACTCTGTTCAGTGCGGAAGCGTTGCAAATGTCCACACTCTATGTATGAATGCGCACAAAGGTGCTTATCTGGGTTCACCCTTTCTTTTCTATACGTCAACATAGAAGATTCTAAATTAGATCAACATATTAAATACATGTGTGTGTATATATATATATATATATATATATATATATATATATATATATATATATATATGAATTGTGTATATGATTATATAATTGCTACATGACTACACACAATTTGAGTTATTGATACTACCTTGGTTCTAGCTTAAAATCGGCAGTATTAATATTATTATAAAGAATTAGAAAATGTTAAGTATGCCAGGTCTTAGTTTTGAAGTCGAGTTCAATTGAAGTTAATTCAAGTTAATTGAAATATGTAAATAACCAAACTTAAATACTGGATATGAGCCGCTAGGGCAGTCTCCACTACAGTGACCCCTGTCATCTCAGAAGGACTGACAGGCAGCAGCACGCTAGACGAGGTGTAACATCTCGACTATTACCCAATAATGGACCAATCCACATGAGCTAGCGCCCCCCCCCCTCACACACACACACACTCACTCACACACACTGCTAGAGGTTATCTAATATCTTGGTGAGAGGTAGCTTGGCTTATAGGTGACAGAATGAACTGGGAACAACCGCTGGATTGAAACGAATATACAGTATTTCTCCTTCTCAGGCAGCTCTCAGAGCCATAGCAGTCCCTCATGAATTCAACAAGTAATATCAGACTGGCACGGTGGGATAAAGCTTTGATCAGAATGGGGCAATAGCTGGCCATACTAAAATAGTGTATATAAGCCCTAATACCACACGATGGGAGTCTCCACTAAGCTGACCCCCTGCCATGTCAGAAGGACCAACATGTAGCTATGCGGGGTGTAACATCTTGACTATTTATTACCCAATAATGGACCAATCCACCACAGATAAATGCCAATCTACTGAAGATGCACATGTACAATACAGCTGCATCAGTTAAATGTACCGGTTTACTAAGATGCATCAGGTTCATTACCTGCGCTGGAGCGTGATACAAAGTTTGTTTTGCTTCTTTGTTGATTTATGTCCTAGCAATATCTAAGGTCATATCAGGACAGGTACCGACTTTTGATGGTGTGCACTCATGGCGAATTTTAGAGTGCTTCCCCACTGGGAAATCATGCCACTGGCACCATGACCTGATATCCCACTCAGTCACATTATCCTGACACTGAGCTAACCAGTCCTTGCCATATCTTATTAATGCCGAGCGCCAGGCTAGGAAGCGACAAGTATACATTTTTGAGTCATTGGTTTGACTCGACCAGGGTTTGAACCCAACATCCCACGGTCTACTAACACGGGAGACGGACGCTCTAACTCATTCGGCCATCCCGTTTAGTGATACTAAGGTTTACATATAATTCGACAGTGCTGGGTGTGGTAAGGTGCTTTACTACTACAGCTTATCTATATCAGAACCACACCCATCCCTACACCTACACTACACCAACACCACATACACACCACACACATCTGCACACCTACACACCTACACCAAAACCACACCACACTCAAACCACACTACACCCACACTACGCCCACACTACACCCACACTACACCCAACCTACGCCCACACTACGTCCACACTACGCCCACAGCACACCCACACTACACCCACACTACACCCACACTACGCCTACACTACGCCTACACAACATTTACACCACCCTTACACTACACCCACACTACGCCAACACTACGCCAACACTACAGCAACACTACACCAACACTACACCCACACTACACCCACACTACACCCACAGTACACCCACACTACACCCACACTACACCTACACAACATTTACACAACACTTACACCACACGTACACCACACGTACACCACACATACACTCACCACACATACACCACACATACACCACACATACACCACAAATACACTACACCACACATACACCACACATACACTACACCACACATACACTACACCATACCTACACTACACCACACCTACGCCATACCTACACTAGACCACACCTACACCACACCTACAGCACACACACCACATATACACCACAGCTACACTCACACCTACTCCACACCCATACCACACCACACACCTGCATTCACACCTACATCCACACCTACATCCACACCTACATCCACACCACATCTACACCATAACCTCACCCACCTACAATTTCACCCACCCACAACCTCACCCACCCACAACCTCACCCAACCCACAACCTCACACAACCCACAACCTCACACAACCCACAACCTCACACAACCCACAACCTCACACAACCCACAACCTCACACAACCCACAACCTCACCGACCTACAACCTCAGACAACCTCACACAACCACAACCTCACACAACCTCAGTCATACACCCACATCCGCCCCCCCCCCCCCCCCCCCCCCCCACAGGTGGCCGACACCAGTAAAGCAGACTGTGCAGCTGCTCGGGTCTACAATTAGTGTTTGGTTCGTGTGGACTGTAACGTAGATGGGAACTCAGCCTCCATCCCCACCACCACCACCTGCACCCCCCCATGTCTATGGCCGCCTCTCACTAACAAATCAGTCACCAAATTAAAAACAAATATGATGAGCTCTTGAATTCAGCAGGCATTCGGAACGAAGATTTGAATTTTGCTTAGTATAATCGCCTTTGCTTTAGTTTGGAATAATTAGAAATGGCCAACCTTGAAGATATTTAAAGTCAAAAGGTGCAAATTAATTTTGTTGTGCACACCGAAATGCTACACATCATACTCATAGGCGTGTATGATTTGCAGAAGTGGTAGTTTCTATTAAATTGATTTTAACATGCCTTTTATGTAGCAATATAATATTTAATAAGTGCACCGGTTTCGAACTCGGATATGTAGGATCAAAAGTAGGGAAATGATTTGGTTTCGAAAATTGCATGGCTTCATCGGATTGTGCAACTTTAACCTGCCTTACTTATTATAGGGATTCGCTATCCTTTTCCCTGCTACGTGAGTGAAGGTGTGGGTCATCTGATCAATCCTGCTCAATGGAATCATTTGCAGTTTGGGCTATTTTCCATTCCAACCAGTGGACCACAACTGGTTCATCAAAGGCTGTCGTGTGTGCTGTCCTGTCTGTGGGAAAGTGCACATAAAAGACCCCTTATTGCTTATGTGTGGCGGCAGCAGGTTTCCTCTGAAGAAGTATGTCAGAATGACCATATGTTTGACATCCAATAGCTGAAGATAAAAATCAATGTGCTCTAGAGGCGTCGTTAAATAAAACAAACTTTCCTTTCCCTGCTACACGACTTGTAATGACCGCATAGGAATTAGGTCTCACTCGTCCTCACCGCTTTGTAACAACACCTGTATTTTCTCATTATGGCTGTATCTCATATAAAACAATCGCTTTTCTTTTTTCTTTTCACTTATTGACTTCGTAGGCTATAAGCGGACGCGATGGCAGGATCGGTAGAGTTCAGGCTTCTTGTGCGGAAGGTCCGGAGTCCCATTACTGCTTGAATCAAACCAATGACTTACAAAATTGATACCGGAGGCCGTGGCCCAATCTGTAGAGCGCGGGGCATTGAACTCTGCAGCTTTGATGTAAATGATGTGTTGAGTATATCAGAGAGCTTGTATGTGCTATGCTGTTTGTAATCATATTTTCCTAATTGGAAAATTGTACATTCTGGCAAGTGACTAACGTATGTCTTCCCACTTCCCCCTTTAAACAAAATAATCCATAATGACCTATATGCTTACCTATATGTACCTGTATATCTGTATATATGTACAGACCTACATACATATATGTATACATATATCTACACGCATATTATTATATTCACATATGTTGCTAGGACTTAAAACAACAACCAACCAACAAACCAAACAGTGAAACCCCATTATGCTACACAAATTCTAGTGACAATATGCATGTTTCCTTTTATAATCATGACCATAAGGATAAATACAAGACAATGTACATAATGTATTGGGGCATCAAATTTAGACCACGCGAACATGAATTTAGTTCATAAAGAACCCGGCAGGTGTTGTTCAACTGAATCAACCCAGTTCACATTGTCGTTGTTTTGAGCTCAGAGCCATTGACTTGGGCTGAACGACATTAGACGACTAATCTAGGGGTCGTCGAGGTTAATTAAGAAGGAGCGGACAGCTGCAGGATCTGCGGTTACCTCCATCACACTAGAAGCTGTTCAACAGTGCCTTCACGATCTGCGCTGTGACCTGCCACAAAACCCTGGCTTATGTAAAACCCACATAGCGACCAACTGTCTATTATTAATTCACCCCGAGCCCCTATTCGTTCCACACTTTCAATCCTAGCTTTCGGGAAATATTTAAATACACTCTTTAAAATCAAATGCAAAATATTTTTAAATCAAACCTTTTAGAACTAACCTACTCACTCCCCCTGCCAAATCACAGTTTTCAGCAACTTTTTTGTAATGCCACAAGACTAAAGCTCCTTCTCTGATATTTGCTGTGGTGTTAGGAATACATGTTAAAAACGAAAACAGTGATATAGATTTGATTCTACATATCTGACTTAGATACTGGTACACTTATCAAACATTTGTCATCATATAGAGCGGAATACTAAGCCAATTTATAGAACCTGTTACTGCAGAAGCCTATCGTGTCAGAGGTTTGGCGTGCTTGCCAAAATTAATGTTGTACACTTGTACTTCAAATATCTCAAAAGGTAGCCATATAAAATAAGTTACTTCAAACTAAAGTAAGGTAGACTATACCGATCATCCTTATATATTTATCTCAGAAAATAACAGAAACTCAAAATCATCGGACTATGCAACTTTAAGCAAATAAATGTGTGAAGATAACCCGCCCCCTCGACAAAAAAACAACCTCTCCAAGTCGGCCAGATTTGAACTGAATAAAGTACTTGTAGTGTGCTTTATTACACCACCAATACTGAATGGGGCCTTTTTCAATGCTGTACAACATGGTCAATTACTCTCGTAATTGTACTCGTACTGATCGATTGGTACTACTTTAAATTTCGGTCAGTTGGAACAAGGAGCAATAGAAGAAATTGAGAAGAAACTAGTCCCTGTCTTATTTTTTCAATTCACACTTTCAACCCAAAATATATTATAAATTATTTTTCTTTCCTAATAAACATTAAACAGCCATATTTTCAGAGTGGTCTAATAATTAATTAATTGATTTTTTAATTAATTAATGTCGAATTCCCGCCATTAAGGTTATCAAACTTAACCTATCGCGAATTGAAATCAAAGTAGAGGACGCATCCTCATCTAGTTTGATTGGTGCGTCCTGCAACCATAGCGGTGGAAAGATATCATGCAGTATATTAAGAGACGTGGGTCTGATTAATTATGTGTTTTGTGTGACCATATTTGTCATGATTATATGGTCGCAGAATGTGGCATGGCCTTGCGCGCCAGAGAGGCCCACGTGAGGCTTCTGTCTGAACTGATCCTTTTATGATGTGTAGTGTAGACTTGTTAAGCAGTTAGAATCGTGAGTGCACACTGCATGCATACATGGGATGGGTGTTGTCTGTGTGCTGTGTTTTGTTTGCGCACTATACACCGGACCAACGGTCCGGTACCACTCACATACTTGTATTGTGTTTATGGGGAGGGAAGGGTCGGAGACTGTGGGGGTACGGGTGGGGGTGGGGTGGGGTTGTGGCGGTGTCAACTTTTGTCTTTTGTTTCTGAAGTAATACAATGCTATAGGTGTTGGAGTCTTTATTCTTTCATGTGATGACGGTTATAATTAACTGCCTGTGCGCTTGTGTCACGCGCACACTGCGTTCAGTGTGTTTCCTACGCAGTGCACATTGCATGCAGTGTTAAGAATATATCCAGCGCGTATGCAGTATACACACCGTATGGGGTATTCAAACCATATGCACTGAACAGCCGTATGCAATGTGCATGTCACACCAAACATGTTGTGTTCAGACTCTGCGTGCAGTGTGTATGTAATGCATGCACTATTTGTCCCGTCCTGATATGACCTTAGATGTTGCCAGGATATAAAACTCCAACAACCAACCAACTATGCACTGTTTGCAGTCTCCACTTTTTATGGGTCGGGAGTGCAGCGATCACATTATATGCAGTGTGCATGACAGACATTAATAGCTGCTGTGTTTTTAGCTCATTGCATTGATTCAACCGGTAATACCCCCATCACACCAAACTAGTTCTCACTACCTTCATGAAAATGTTGCGGAATGGACTCAAACTGTGTGCGAACGGAGTCGATGTAGTAGCAACTTTTTACGGTGTTTTTACGAATGGAATGGACGGGCTAGAATGGAATGGTGCTCCAGAACTCTGAGCATGCCCAACATTTTCTTGCAGCCATGTTCTACCCGAACCACAGCCCGTTTTAGAATATGGTCAGACGTTTTGAGAACTAGGTTGGTGTGATGGGGGTGTAAGCATGGTATACAACATACAATACGCCTCATGTTTTACGCTGTGTTCAGATTCTTCTCACAGAGTTTATTGTCAGCACACAATGGCTTATGTACACCAATGATGTGCAGTACTTATATGTATTGATCACAGTGCATGTAGGCCCACCTGGTATGCAGTACACTTGGAAGTTGTGTGCTGTGCTATTATTCCTTGTACTGAGTAGGCAGTATAAAGCAAAGTGTGCACTGCATGTATACAACACCCACACTAGAAGTACACTGTGTCAAGCAGTATGAAGTGGCATACTATGTAGTGACACACTATGTAGTGACACACTATGTAGTGACACACTATGTAGTGACACACTATAACGCACAATGTATATGCAGCATCTGCACTAGGTGCACACATTATTCATACTGTGTAGTGCGTATGCAGTATTTAAACATAGTGCAAATGTAGTGTATGCAAGATATGCATTTAGTCCATGGCATTGGAACAGTGTGTACATCATCCACACTACTGAGTCTTAGTTCAGAATGTATGCAGTGATTATGCAGCATCAATCCCTCAGTGTTCAGACCAAGCAGTGAGTACGCCATATGAAGCCATCTGCATTAGTTCTATTCAGCATTCCATCTATGCAGTGAGCACGCAGTATACATCGACTGCATTAGTTGTATTCAGCATTCAGACCATGTAGTGAGTACGCAGTATAAATCCACTGCATTAGTTGTATTCAGTATTCAGACCATGCAGTGAGTACGCAGTATAAATTGACTGCATTAGTTGTATTCAGTATTCAGACCATGCAGTGAGTACACAGTATATATCCACTGCATTAGTTGTATTCAGCATTCAGACCATGCAGTGAATATGCAGTATGAAGCCACCTACATTAATTGTGTTCAGTATTCAGACCATGCAGTGAGTACACAGTATACTGTTCTTGCAGTAGTTGTATTCAGTATTCAGACCATGCAGTGTGTATGCAGTATAATTCCCTGTATTAGTTGTATTCAGTATTCATACCATGCAGTGAGCAAGCAGTATAGTGTGCCTTGCATTTGTGAAACAGTGAGTCCACAGTATAAATCCCACTGTGCATGCAATATCAACAGTAGTTGCTGGCTATGTTCAGACTCTGCAGGCACTGAGGACCAGTCGTGTACGCACCAGTGAGCACCGTGTACGCAGGTAATGGGGAAACAAACCTACGTACCCTGCACATAGCTGGCAGTGTTCACCTGCATAAGGCATGCCAGAGGCGGCCGGCCGGGAGGTCTGCGGGCGGCAGGGGGCGGAGGCGGGGCTGGAGGCGGGGCGGAGGCTGCGCGAGGGCAGGGGCGGGCGGGGGCGGGCGGGGGGAGGGTGTCGTCGCGCTGCGCCCGGCTGGGTGAGTAGTGCTGGTGGTGATGGCGGTGGTGCTGCTGGTGCTGCTGGTGCTGCTGGTACTGCTGTCAGGCTGTGCACACGTCCCGATCTCACGTTGCCTGGATACAGCAGTCACCACCTGCCGGTGTCAGTAGCCTATTTATTATTATATACAACATTTTAATCCCGAAGCCCAAAGCGCTGAGAAGAGCATAAGACAAAAAAAGACAACAAATAAGGGGGGCGAGGGGGGGGGGGGAGAAACCACAAGAAAAAAAGAAATAGATAACACGACCATCTGCTACTGAACACAATCCTGTGGAGCTGGGGGTGAAACATGGAACTGGAGAGAATAATAAATGGTATAATTCTGCCACCTGTCTTATTAACAAATCCGCGACCATTTATTGCTAAATTAAAGACTAAATTAAAGTAGATGGCAGTCCAGTAGTAGTGCCGTCTCCACTGACCCCTGACCGAGCGCGGTGGTAGAATCAGTCGAGCCCGGGCCTCGCGTCCAGGAGATCGGGAATTCGGTTCCCGGTCGAGTTAAATCAATGACTTATAAAATTTATACTTGTCGCTTCCTCGCCAGGCACATGGCGTTATTAGGATAGGGCAAGGACTTCTTGGTTCAGTGTCACGATACTACAACTGAGAGGGATAACAGGTGATCATGACGGCAGCCTGATTTCCCAGTGGGGCACCACTATAAAGTCGCCATGAGCATGAACTGACACAATTCGGTATCTGTTCTGATATGACCTTAGATATTGCCAGGACGTAAGACTCCAACAACCAACTAACCAATCAGTGACCCTTGAGATCGGCGAACCCCTTCCATGTGCGGGTAATTTATCAATGTACAAATTGTCTTTGCTTAATTTGATTGCCGTTGTGGTGACAGGACACCTGGTATGTCAGGACAACATTGGTTTGGATGCAGAGTTGTCCATTGGAGGTAGGTATTAATGTATCGATGCTGACCCCATAAAGCATATTTCAATGACATTTTTGTTCTCACACACACACACACACACACACACACACACACACAAACACACACACAACCTTTGTATTGTGTTTATTAATGAATTTTCATTTGGCCACCGTGTGTAAGGTGGGAGGGGTTTATATTTATTTAGTTTTTTAAACAACCTTTTTTCATCAGACAAAAAAAGGGATGGGATTTATTAGTGAACTGCATTGCAGAACACGGCGCTAAACCGTTTAACCAACATGTCCGTTGGCAAGAACATGTTTTTGTTTGTGTGAGAGTCCTTTCCGTTGCTTACACTGAAAGCTTCCACAACCCATCCACCATTGAAGCACTGGTTAACAAATTAATGCGCATGCGCGTACCTACTTCCGGTACAAAGTCTTTGCACGAAGGAAGTGAATTAACTTGTATAATTCTTCCCAAGAAAAAAAGCAGGCGGGCCAGACAGAATGGCCGAATTAACAGTAATTAGTAGAACACCTACTTATTATGAGATTTAAATCCAGACCAATGACATAACAAATTATACTTGGCACTACCTAGCTTTTGCAGTCTGCATTACTAATATAGAGAAAGGAGTGATGGAATAAGGAATTCTGCGGTTGAAATTCTCCCTGCCAGGACGCGGTGGCCGAATCTGTAGAGCGCAGGCTTCCGTTCCGTGCGGAAGGTCGGGAGTTTAATTCCTGCTCGAGTCAAATCAATGAGTTACAAAATTGATACTTGACGCTTCCTAGTCAGGTGCTCGGCATTATTAGCATAGGGCAAAGACTGGTTTGGTCAGGGTCAGGGTAATGTGACTGAGTGGGATATCAGGTCATGGTGCTGGCAGCCTGATTTCCCAGTTGGGGTAGCACTATAACGTTGCCATGAAAGTGCACTGTCACAAGTCGGTACCCATCCTGAAATGACCTTTGATGTTGCCAGGACATAAACTTGTAAAAACCATCCAACCAACCAAAGCTGCCTATTCAATGAATATAACAACATGAATGCTATGTAAAATCCCTTACCGCCCCCCACCCCCTCAACACCTCAAATTGCATGTATTTTGCAATTTAGGCTATGTTGGCGCGGAGAGCCTGTTTGGAGATGGTGACACGCTGAGTACTGTCTCCTAGTAAGCTGCCCTAATTGATCCGGGTTTTTATTTTTTGGGGGAGTGGGGGTGGTTCTTTCCCGGCGCATTATGATGATGGAGTGGTATTGTTCCTGGATTATTATTCATCATGGCTTTCTGTCGGCAAGGCAATGGCGGCGTCGCGCATGCGTACAACGCAAGAATGGAAGCTTTGTGCGTTTAGCTACGGCGGGATAATTCACTATACGGGCACCTCTCCTCCCTCTCCCTCTCCACCTCCTCCCTTGCCTCCACCACCCAGCGCCTCCCCTTCTCCCCCTCCTCCATCTTCCCACCAACTCCTTCTCCCGTACTTCAACTGCACCCCCACCCCCCTTCCCTCTTGTCCCTGCTTCCTTTCCCCATCTAGCTGTCTAGGCAGTTCCTCTTCAGCCACTCCCCCCTCCCCCTCTCGCCCTCTCCCCCTCTCCCTTCCCCGTCT
>CM059187.1:127488413-127516277 GCA_030323885.1 Branchipolynoe longqiensis
TCCGCTAATTCCGAATGTCTCAGGCTGCAAATACCAATATGGGTAAGAACTGCTTAATGTATTATACATTACAAGTTTAAAAAGCCACGCTCCACACAGGCTTTAATTAAAGCTTGCTCATTAAGAGAGCTAATGGCCATTATATATTTTTTTTATAAGTAAGGGCTTCGAATAATTTTTATAAACCCCGAATTTTAATGAGAAAATAGTTTATTGGAGTAAACAATAACAACTATAAAATAGAACCATTACGATCAATTTGAGATTGTAATGGTTCTATTCTCAGGCAGAAGGGTTTGTTTTTTTGCGAAGGCACATACAAACACATACACTCGCTTTTATTCATAGAGATGAAAATTATACATTCTTTGGACAGAACTTTATCGGGGTGTCGCCACGGTTGTCGGTTAATGTACACCAGGCGTGCACCCCGCTGCGGGCGGGTCAGCGCCTCTTTGGTGACGCGGGCCCTACGATGTCAGCACGCCGCCCCTCTCCACCCCACCCCCACCCCCAACCCCGCGTGTGTAGCTGACTGGAGTGGCTGGGATTTAAAAGGGTGGCTCCGCTTTCAGCCTTGCATGCCGTATTGTGTGAGGCGAGGCTTCATTTGAGCTCTTTCTGCGCTGACATCATCTCACTTGGCCCTGAGCCACGTGGGCACGTGTCAACCCCGGCCCCAGAGGACAGGGTGGGCAACGTTTTATACGCTATCCACACCCTCACCCTCCCTCTCCCTCCCTCTCTCACCCTCTTTCTCTCCCTCTCTGTTCCCCTGCTTCCCTCTCCCTCTCTCCCCATCCTTTCTCTCCATATCGCCCCCTCTCTCTCCCCCTTCTCTCTCCCTCCCTCTCTTCCTCTGTCCCTCTCTCTCTTCCTCTCTCCCCTCCCTCTCTCTCCCCACCCCCTCCCTCCCCCTTTCTCTCTATATCGCTCCCTCTGTCTCTCCCTCCCGCTCGTTCGCTTCATACGCCCTTCTTGATGATGATTTTTACTGCCCATCATGGATAAGTCTGAATAGACTTGTTTCCACCATTAGACAGTTTGTCGATAGAAAGCCCGAGCCTACACTTTTACCGACCCAAGGGATTTTTAACCTCCCACACCACACAGACATGGTATGAGAGCAACCGGCCTTTGATGACGCTGTAAGTTATACACAGCGGTGGACATCCAAATTGGCGGATGTGGGGGGGCATGGGGAATCGAACCACCAACCTTCAGATTAGGTGTCCAACCTAGACAAAAGTCAGACACTCTAACCACTCCGCCACAGAGAACACCTCTCCCCGCTGTCTCTCTATCATTCTCCCGTCCACATACCCCCTTCCCGCTCCCTTCCCCCTCCCACTCTGCCCCTCCCCCTCCACCCTTTTCCCTTCCTTCTTCCAGCTCACATTCGCCCACCTTCCTTCCGCACCTCTCCCCTCCATCTCCATCCCTCCACCTCCATCCCCTCATCCACCCCCCTCCCTCCATCTCCCTCAACATCCCCCCCCCCCATGCCCTTGCACATCCCTCTCCTCCGTCCCTATCACCGCTCCTTCCTTCCTCCCTCTCCTCTCCATGTTGCGCCCTCCACCTCTTCCCCTCCATCTCCCTCCCTCAATCTCCCCCCCCCCCTCCTCTTCCCACACTTTCATCCTTCCCGTTGTACACTAATAGTAATACACATCCTCTCGTCTCTCCCCGTCTCCGGGCTATCAAGATTCTCATTTAAGGAAATAAACTTGTATTTCAAGCACTCCATACACATCCTCCACCCAAAATAACCACACACACACACACACACCACTCCTCTCCCCCACCCCCACAGAAATATTCAGCACACAGTGACATGCGCCGTTCAGCTGGTGGGGCGTGGGCCGCCCCATGGGTCGGTCCAGTCGACATAGTTCCGCAAAGGGTGCCCGGCCTAATCCCCGCCACACCCCGGGGGCAGATCAGAAACGCAAACAGGACCCGGCCCCACAATATTGCCGTTTCTAATGGTGAGGATGGCATCTGGGAGGTGAGAGAGTGTGTGTGTCTGGGGAGTGGGGTGGGGGGCAGGCCGCATCTGTCGCACAAAAGGGTGTCTCGAGCCCCGAAGCGCCTTTTCCATCCATCTTCTGTTCATCTTTTTTTTGTGTTGGGTGACTGTGGTGTGGGGGGGTGGGCAGATGGAGGGGGGGGGGGGTGGAGAGAAGGCAGGGGGAACTGATCTTATCCCGGAGGATTAAAGGGCGCCTTCTGAGTGCCAGGCCTAGCCTAGCTTGGCGTGGAACACCCGGATAGGCTCGGATAGGCTTTGCTAGGTTAGGCTTCCTTCCACACGTAGGGACGTTCATTGGATGCTGAGCAGCTGGGGATTCTCCCTCTCCCCCCCCCCCCCCCAACCCCCGTCAAACCCACATCTTCCTGTTTATCGCTTTATACCTATTGTTATAATGTTAGTGTAGTGCCATGGGTAGTTGGTGCATAGGTAAGGGGACAGGAAGCAAAGCAGGGTTCACGTGGGGACAGTCAGGCTGGTCAGATTTTGACAACATGGATCGGTGACGGGTGGGAACTTGGTAGGTTCGGGCAGGGGGGGGGGGGGCATGACTGTCAAACTTCAAAGTGAAATCAAGAATCAGATTCACGAGATGCTACTTGCCTGCAACTTGCAAGACCGTGTAGAATAGTATAGTAATAGTATAAGGTTAGCACTCCAGAATGGTAGTTCAGTTAGCACTGTATAATGGTAGTTCAGTTAGCACTGTATAAGAGTACTTCAGTTAGCACTGTATGACAGTACTTTGCTGCATAGCAGTCATTCAGTTAGTGCTGTATAACAGTACTATATAAAATTATAACATTATTTTGTTAATACTGTATAACATTACCTCTTTAGCGCCGTATAACAGTACTTCAGTTAGCACTGTATAACAGTATTTCAGTTAGCACTGTATACCAGTATTTCAGTTAGCACTGTATACCAGTATTTCAGTTAGCACTGTATAAGAGTACTTCAGTTAGCATTGTATAAGAGTACTTCAGTTAGCATTGTATAAGAGTACTTCAGTTAGCAGTGTATGACAGTACTTTACAGCATAGCAGTCATTCAGTTAGAGCTATATAACAGTACTATATAACATTACTTTGTTAGCACTGTATAACATTACTTCTTTAGCACCGTATAACAGTACTTCAGTTAGCACTGTTGTTTGTTGTGTTGTTTGTTGTGTTGTGTTGTGTGTTACAGTACTTCAGTTAGCACTGTATACCAGTACTTCACTTAGCACTGTATAACAGTACTTCTGTATAACAGTATTTCAGTTAGCACTGCATAACAGTAATTCGGTTAGCACTGTATAACAGTACTTCAGTTAGCACTGCATAACAGTAATTCAGTTAGCACTGTGTAACAGTACTTCAGTTAGCACTGTATAACAGTACTTCAGTTAGCACTGTATAACAGTACTTCAGTTAGCACTGTATACCAGTACTTCAGTTAGCACTGTATAACAGTACTTCAGTCAGCACTGTATAACAGTACTTCAGTTAGCACGGTATACCAATACTTCACTTAGCACTGTATAACAGTACTTCTGTATAACAGTATTTCAGTTAGCACTGCATAACAGTAATTCAGTTAGCACTGTGTAACAGTACTTCAGTTAGCACTGCATAACAGTAATTCAGTTAGCACTGTGTAACAGTACTTCAGTTAGCACTGTATAACAGTACTTCAGTCAGCACTGTATGTTTGTTTGTTTGTTTGTTGTTGTTTTACGTCCTAGCAACATCTAAGGTCATATCAGGACGGGTACCGACTTGTGACAGTGCGCACTCATGGCGACTTTATAGTGCTGTCCCACTGGGAAACCAGGCCGCAGGCACCATGACCTGATATCCCACTCAGTCACATTATCCTGACACTGAGCACACCAGTCCTTGCCCTATCCTAATAATGCCGAGCGCCTGGCTAGGAAGCGACAAGTATCAATTTTAAAGTCATTGGTTTGACTTGACCGGGACTCGAACCCACGACCCCACGATCTACCAGCATGGGAGACGGACGCTCCAACCCACTCGGCCACCCCGTCTGGTTAAGCAGTTAGCACTGTATACCAGTACTTCAGTTAGCACTGTATAACAGTACTTCTGTTAGCACTGCATAACAGTAATTCAGTTAGCACTGTATAACAGTACTTCAGTAAGCACTGTATAACAGTTCTTCAGATAGCACTGTATAGCAGTACTTCAATTTGCTGTATAACAATACTTCAGTTAGTGCTGTATAACAGTAGGAAACGACAAGTATCAGTTTTGTGAGTGATTGGTTTGGCTCGACCGGGAATTGAACTCTTGACCTTCCGCACGGGAGGCCTGCGCTCTACCGATTCGACCAGGGTGTCCGGTCACGCCACCTGTTTCAGCACACTATAGGGGGGTCCTCATGGAATCATATTACGTTAATTCACTCATAAACATAGCCTAAACACTCATCTTCTGAGGAGATTGTCGTGAATGTATACGAAAAATACCAGGTGAGAAATGTTGAAGCTCCCCTACATAAAAAAAATATTTGTAAAAACTTGTTGCAAAAATTAGACAATCTGTCACTATATATGCAAGTAGGGGCTTTTTGTTACGGGGAGTTGCATAAATATAGGTGGTGTCCTGTTGAGGGAATGCATTAATGGGTAATGCATGAGGTGTCCTTAATGTGTTAATTAGTAGGGCCCTGTGAGGTTAGATTCTTTGATAATGTGGGAATTGATTGCTATCTCTGACCACACCGTACTACCATACCGCAGAGACCCTATACTAGTGTCCTATTTATTTATCTACAATTGTTAAAACCATAGCATTCATTTATTTATTTATTTATTTCATTTATTTCATCAAAGAGACATCATCTAAATATATCAGATTCCATTTTTGTATTCGATGTGAAATTTGTTACATAGACTGCTCATCACACATGTGTCAGGATTACAATGAATTTGCACATTAATTAGATGTTGGGTGCGGGACCGCAGTGCCTTTCATCAGGGTGCACGATCAAAATGCACACGTGGACCACACCTGTGAAAGCAAAGAGTCAATTAGGCAACCCCAAAGCTGACAAAGACAAAATACACAACCCCAGAAGAGAGAAATCTGGCGTATTCAGAAGCTTGGTTGTTTGTTTGTTGTTGTTTTACATTCTAACAACATCTAAGGTCATATCAGGATGGGTACTGACTTGTGGCAGTGCACACTCATGGTGACTTTATAGTGCTGCCCCACTGGGAAATCAGGCCACTGGCACCATGTCCTGGTATCCCACTCAGTCACATTATCCTGACACTGAGCACACCAGTTTTTGCCTGTCCTAATAATGCTGAGCGTCTGGCTAGGAAGCGACAAGTATCAATTTTTAAGTCATTGGTTTGACTCGACCAGGGTTCGAACCTACGAGCCCATGATCTACCAACACGGGAGACGGACGCTCTAACTCATTTGGGTATCCCGTCTGGTCCAGGAGCTTGGTAAGTCATCAAAGTAAAAGGCAAACCAAACGGTACCAGGAGGACACATAATCAGAAATAAACGTCCCCTTTCGCAAAAATAAATAATTAAAGGGAGAAAAAATAGCTAGAAATCTGATTGCTTGTAATTTCCCAGCGATTCCATGGCTGCGCTAAGTCTATGAGTTCCTTTCGCACCGCTGTCATGATCTGACCTTAGAAGTTGCCCGGATTTAAAACTCCAAAAACCAACCAACCTCCCTTCGCACCACTGTCAACGTAATAGAAAAACAACATTACAGAGAAAGTGTCGGAAGACTGGGTTACGGCGATAACCACATGAATTCACTTTCCAATATGCTAAGTATCTATATGTTCAAATAGTTATCTATTATAGCCCGCTACTTTTGGAGTGCAGAATTGATTAAGTCATACAATTAATACATTTGAAAGTTAGAATTGAGAATATCCAGTGGCTGCCATCTTGGCTTGGTGGTAACACTAACATTAACAATCTCTCCCAGTTCATCAGCGTTATTCCAATAGAGATGAACTGTGAGTGCTGGAACCAAGCACTTTACAACTCTTTTACATTTGCATTTCCCAAAGCAGTTGTACTTGGATTTATTTAAACGTGGTTGTCCTGCACACCTACTGGGGGATGAATATTTGATTTAATGAATGGGGTGTCCAATGCCACCCACGCCCTTAAAAAATTGCGGAAATCATTGAGCATGCAGGAAGCCTTCATCCATGAATGATTTGTAATAAATCCTACATTCCCATGATTTATATTGGTAAAAAATGTGGATATAATAATATATATATGATAGGCTGTGTCCGACTGGTTCCTCGCTGGTCTTTCTATGTAGGAAATGCGGAAGAACAATAAAAAAATAGAACAATAGTACACTTCCCACATTTATTCAGTATCTCCACCCACCGCGGTGTCACAAGACCAAGTGACCGGCCCCCTAACCAGCCAGGTTGCAGGTAACCTGTCATGTTTAGCGGAGCCGCTAGGTGGATGCAGTGTGGGTAGTACATGCAGATACCTGCCCACCGGCTAGCGTTCCGCAACCAGGGCAACGTTCAGGGTCCGTCTCTGAGTGAGACATCTCCGCGATGCTTTTTGGCTTATTTCCGTTCAGGGTGTGTCTCCGAGGCGTCTCCGAGACATTTCCTTTTTCAGATAGGAGACAAAAAGCGCCTCGAAAATGGCCGCTGTATTCAGTGGTTGCAGACAATCAGAGCACTTCTTTTTCATTGCAAATGGCCGCTCGCCTATGGGGGCGGCCATTTTCTAGGCGACCAACTGCTTTTGCCGTTCAGACGTCTCGGAGGCGTACCCTGAACCCGGCCCTGACGCAGAAGAACTGCCAGAGTAGACGATGCAGTACCTGGTGGAGCTCATGAATGAACTACTACATATATATTAAGTCTGCTAACCGGGGTTCTATTGCAAAAACCAATATGAATATAACATTGCCACTGGGTTCATGTTTGTAGACTGCGGGTCCATTTAAAAACAGCTGAACAATTCCCATGGGTAATCAGCGGCATCAACTTACATCGCAGGTTTTTTGGCTGAATCTTCTTTCATTTCACGTCATCCATTCATTGCAAAGCTCTCTTATCTTTATCTTAGCCTTTCCGCTGCATGCTAATCCGACACCGGAGATAGTCGGCTTGCGGCTCCAGGCCCGCTCTGCGCCTTATCTCCACACCTCTGTAACACGAGCCTGTGTCGCGTGCCGGGTCGGCGGGGCAACACCAGCCCGCAGGTAACCGGCTGTGGTGTATGCGTGTGTGTGTGTGTGCGTGGTTGTGTGTGGGTGGCGGTGTGTGTGGGTCTGTGTTTCAATGTGTGTTGGTGTGTGTTGGTGTGTATAACAGTGATTGTCTGTGTGTCAGTGTGTGTATCAGTGTGTGTATGTCGGTGCGTGTATCGGTGTGTCAGTGTGTGCTGGTGTGTGTGTTGCTGTGTTTGTCAGTGTGTCGGTTGGTGTGTGTCGGTGTGTGTCAGTGTGTATGTTGGAGTGTGTGTGTGTCAGGCTGTATGTGATGCTGTGCGCCGTCGTGTGTGTGCAGCATCTGTATGTCGGTGTATGTGTTGGTGTATGTGTTGGTGTGTGCGTTGGTGCATGCATTGGTGCATTTGTAATTGTAGGTGCTTGTGTCGGTGTGTGTCAGTGTCTGTGTCGGTGTGCGTGTGTCGGTGTGTGTCAGTGGGTGTGTGTCAGTGTGTGTTGGTGTGTGTCTCGGTGTGTGTGTTGGTGTGTGTTGGTGTGTGTTGGTGTGTGTTGGTGTGTGTGTCTGTGTGTGTGTCGGTGTCGGTGTGTGTGTCGGTGTGTGCATCGGTGTGTGCATTGGTGTGTGTCAGTGTGTGTGTCACTGTGTGTGTCAGGGTGTGTGTCAGAGTGTGTGTTGATGTGTGTGTGAGTGCATGTGTCAGTATGTGTGTTGGGGTGTCTTTCGGTGTGTGTGTGCGGGTCGGTGTTTGTGTGTGTCGGGGTGTGTGTCAGTCATCGTGTCAGTATGTGTGTTAGGGTGTCTCTCGGTGTGTGTGTGTGTTTGGGTGTGTGTCGGAGAGATTGACCCCTCCTACTAGTCCTAGTCATACCAGAAGACCACGTTCGACAAGCACAGACGACACGACCCCCATTAAGTCAAGGCTTCCTGTACTTGAGCCGTATTTATGGATATCTTATCTGTGGGTTGTGGACATAGCACAGTGCTCTTACATAGCAAGTCAACTATGCTTAGACACACTTCACATGAATGTACAGTATATATATATATATATATGAGGTATGTTGATTGGATAGCCACACCTAGGCCTCTTTCAGGGTATGCCTCCGAGTCAACTCCGAGATGGCTTTTTGGCCTATATTTAATCATTCAGGGTGTGCCTTGGAGACGGTCTTGCTTTTCAGATAGGAGGCAAACAGCATATCGAAAATGGCTGCTGAATTCAATGGTTTCAGCCAATCAGAGCGGTTCTTTTCAATTGCAAATGGTTGCCCCCTATGGAGTCCGCCATTTTCGAGGCATCTGACAGCTAAAGTCGTTCAGACTAGCGCAACATCCGGAATATCTCCGAGGCGCCTCCGAGGCATACCTTGCACGCTGCCCTGCCGATGCCGACTGTTAACACATTCACAGCGCCACCTACCAGCTTTAAAACTACATTATATTAGTGCCAGCAATTATGTCCTCTTTCTCTTCCAGAGGGCGCCACTATCGCACAATATAGTGATTTCTTTTGTGTTGTCATAGTTAGTCTCATCAGTAATATATATCTAATACGTGCTCTTTTAGGCTAATAGTAATACGTGCTCCACTAGGCCGTTATAAATTCACAGTGATAGAAAGAGAAAGAGAAAGAGAGACAGAAAGAATAAGAGAAAGCGACAGAAGACAGATAGACAGAGAGAAAGTGAGAAAAAGAGAGAAAGGGAGAGAGAGAAAAAGAGACAGATAAACTGAGAAAGAAAAAGAGAAAAAGAGAGTAAAAGAGAGAAATAGAAAGAGTGAAAGAGAGAAATAGAAAGAGAGAAAGAGAGCAAAGAGGAGTGAACAAGGAGGGAGTGAGGACAGAGAAAGAGAGCAAAGAGCAGATATGAAGACAGGAGAGTGAATAGAGTGCAAAGAAGATAGCCGAGAGCCGGGGAGAGAAGTCAGCGTGAGAGACAGAATATAGGTAGACAGCAAGAGACTGGGAGCGTGAAAGAAAGAAAGAAAGAAAGAAAGAAAGAAAGAACGCTAAAGAGGAAGAGCCAAAAGAAAAAGAAAGCAAAAGAAATAATAAGTAGAAGAACTAGAGGGATTGTATCACCCAAGCATCCTTTGGGCGCATTCCTGGTGTAGGTCAAAGGTCAGGTTACAGGGGGTGGCTTTTGATGACTACTTTGAAGTGGGTGTCCGAGTACCCGGATAGCAATGACTATAAAACAGGTTTAAAAACAGTACGCCGCTTACCAACCTATTTGCACTCCTTTCACCTCGCACACACAGCTTAAAGTTGCATAGTCGATGGTTTTGAGTTTCTGTCATGTTTCTGAGATAAATATATTAGATTGCTATGGTGTCAGAGTTTTGGCATGCCTGCCAAAACTAATTTGACATGTTTGCACTTCGAATATGCCAATAGTTGGCCATTTAAAATAAAAGTTACTTAAAAGTAAGGTAAATACCCCAACACATATAATCTGACACACACCCCCAGTGCACACCCGTGCACACCCTGACACACCCCAACACACACATAAACACACATACCGACACACACACCAATGCAAACACTCACACACACCAAAACACAAACTGATGCACATACCAACACACGCACCAACTCACACCAACACACACCGACACATACACTGACACCGGCAGTCACACACACTGGCATACACATCGACACACATACCAACACACAGACACACACTGACACACTTCTGCAGTAAGAGGCTAGGAAACCCCCAGTAAACTGCACTGCAAAGGGGCATGTGATATGTCACGGCCCACCAGCGGGACGCCCAATGGAAGGTAACCATGCCAAAAGTAGCCAGATAACACACCACACAGCTACGTACAAGCCTATGATATGTAAATAGGAGTAGGCTAGTCTAGTAATAAGAGTAGAAAAATAAATACATATATACCAAGAAAATCAAAAAAAAATAACATAGGCTACTAACCATACCAACCAATTATCTATCTGCTACTGAAATGCAGGCAATCAAATACCTTATCAGCAGCCACTGTGTGGTAAGATAACACCAACACTACAACTGGCCAGCATTGAAAACAAGCCTGGGTACCCGGGCTTATATGCTATGGACAGTATAAATACAGCCTCAACAAAAAAAGAAAAAAAAGAGGTTATATTAAATTGACCCAGTATTCCCTTCTATACCGAACCAAATGTTTAATAAGTGCATCAGTGTCTAAGTTAGATATAGAATCAGATCTAGATATTTGCTTTGGCTTTGTATTGTATATACTGCATATATTGTATATATTGTATATAGTGCATATAATGTATATGCTGATAATAATCGTGGCTACAACTCCGCCTATTTATATCCGTATAATAACTAATACATATATTATATCTATATTATATCTATATTATCTATATTATTTATACTATCTATACTATCTACACTATCTATACTATCTATGCTATCTATACTATCTATACTATTCATACTATCTATACTATCTATACTATCTATATTACAGATATTTAACGTATTATACGCATTACACGTATTACACGTATTACACATATTACACATATTACACATATTACATATTATATATGTTATATATATTATATATAAAGTGGGTGTGCCTGAACCAAGCTACATGGCCTATTGTTCTACATTACACCAATTTACCGCCTGGTATTCCAGTGGGGCAGCACTATAAAGTCGCCATGAGTGCGCACTGTCACAAGTCGGTACCCGTCCTGATATGACCTTAGATGTTGCTAGGACGTAAAACAACAACAAACAAAACAAACCAATTTTAACCGACCCGCTGGCGCGCTTCATTGTGCAGGTGTATTTGAAGAACCAACCTTATTACAAAGTGCTCACATTAATCGATTAAATTTGGGTGTGTTTGAGCGTAGTTAACATAAGTTCCAGCATCTTAGTATATATAGTATGGCTATCTGAACCCTGACCCCCGGTGGCCAGGCTCGTGTGCGTGAGTAAATTACCATTATGAAGGGTATTTGCACACTTAGCGAATTTCTAAGGCATAACGAGTATGGCTGAGTTCATGGTTGGTGGTTGAACTTGAACGGTAGTGGAATGGTGGCAGTGGTAAGTGTAGTGTGTACGCATGCGTGGTACAGGGGTAGAGAAGCACGCCACTGGAGGTAGGAATGCCCGCATATACCGCCAGGGGGAGTGCGCTTCGCAACACACCACACTGCACCACACCACACCACACCACACCACACCACACCACACCACACCACACACCACACCACACCCCCTTCCAACACATGACAATAGGAGTGTTGTTTCAAGAAGCAGGTGATGGTAGTTACATATACTTATGCCATCCGCTATACCGTGAGTCAGTACTAACACGAGGACCATCAAATTACCCTGGTCCCACCTGGAATATGTATAGGGTTGATTTTTGGAGTTTTACGTCCTGGCAACATCTAAGGTCAAACCAGGATGGGTACCGGCTTGTGACAGTGCACACTCATGGCGACTTTATAGTGCTGCCCCACTGGGAGACCAGGCATCATGACCAGATATCCCACTCAGTCACATTATCCTCATACTGACCTAACCAGCCCTTGCCCTATCCTATTAATGCTGAGTGCCAGGCTAGGAAGCGACAAGTATCAATTATATAAGTCATTGGTTTGACTCGTCTGGGAACCGAACTCCCGATCTCTCGCGCTGGAGGCCTGCGCTCTACCGAATCGGCCACCGCGCCCGGTGAGGACAGTCATTAGGACTGAATACCACTAATACTATTAGTAATAGCCACAGCTTGACCAGAGAGACATTAACCAGCCCCAATAAAATCATGGTTTAGCCCTAAATAACTCAGAGAACAGGTTATTTCAAGATATACAAAACCCGACTCGTCATATCCGATTCTAATAAATCTGAATAAGCAAAGATGTGTTGGTCAGGTTACTGCCCCTTTAAGAGATAGTGGGGCATTGGCAGAGAAGCCAACATTGTGTGACCAAAAATAGGAAGATTTTAACATTTTATTAGAAAGATAAATTTCTGTGCGGAAACACGCAACACAACAATCAGACATGTATAATAATACAATATATAATATGTATATATAATTATAAACTTTTACATACAAGTCCCATCATGTATCCCACCATGTGTCTATGTATCATTTTCTAGGCTCTGCTTGCCACCTTGAGCTGCTGATGTCATTAAGCTGCTGTGAATCGCTGACGTTGCCTGTGAGAGTGAAAATCGGTAGGGATTTGCACATGCAATATCAGACGGCTACGATGGAATTGTAATATCAGAAGAGCGTAGCCAAAATCGGAAGTCTTCCTACAAAATCGGAGCAGTTGGCTTTTCTGCAGTGGGGGTGGGGTGGGGGGTGGGGCGAAATGTATACTCAGTATGCTTGGTGTTTTCCGGCAGTCACCCGCACTGTCTGCATGTGTCTGTCCCCACACGGCCTTTAGTAATAGCACCCAGCACCCCCACCCCCACCCGCCCCCTCAAGAAATTGATTCAGCCGACTTCACCTCAGCAGCACCTTAGATAACACCAGCCATGCAGACAATAAAGTAATCCTTTCCCCCTAAATCAAGGTCAACTCGTCGCCACATAAATCCTAGATAAAAGATTCACCCAGTACTTACAGTACAGGGGTGAAAACCAACCCATTAGAAAAGCTGGTGACGAATTTCGACATGCTGGGTTAATTAACTGAGCTGGTGAATTCTTAATTCAAGAAGCACAATATAGTCTTTATGTACATCTTCATATTTACCCGATGCTTTTGAGTTGGAAAATATAATAAAACATATACTTTAATGTAATTTAAAAGTTAAATCAACGGCGTTCTCTGGCCGCCATCTTGTCTTTTTGCATTCTCTCCCATTTCACCAACTCTGTGTTGATATAAGTAACCATTTGACACTGGTGCCAGGCATTCTACTTCCTGTTCCATACTAAAGCTATTTTCGCCCGTATTTAGACTACGTTGTCGTTCACCCCTGTACTGGAAGTACAGGGTGAATCTTTTATCTACATAAGTCCCCGCTGTTATTTCCCAAAGGTACACTATAATTTATTGTTATTATCCTCTGCTCTTGAGGGAATATTTTAGCTAGATATAGATAAAAGTGAGCACACGAAAAAGGTCACCATGAATAATAATTATTATAACCATAATCATAATGAAACAACAGAAAGATTGCAGAGAAAATATTCTCCCATTCTCCATGTCTCTGAACCCCCCCCCCCCCAAGAAAGAACCTACTACAACTACTAATTACAAAAATAATCAAGAAAACAATGCATCTAAAGTACAGAAGGACTTCTCTTCAGCGACTCATGTGATCCCTTCAATATCGGGCCAACTGCTATGTCAGGACGTCATTGATCTGGATGCAGAGTTGTCCGTTGAAGACAGGTAATACTGTATGTATGCAGCACCCTTCCCCAACGCTACCGTCCGACCCCCTTCTCCTCGGCTCACCTCCCTGCCCACCTCCCCTCCCTGCATTCCCCCAGCCCTCTTTCTCCCCCCCCTTCCCGTGTCCCTTTCCTCCCACCCTCATTCCTTCTCACAACCTTCCCTCCCCCCAACTCTACTCCCCCTTATTCCTACACCTCCCCCTCCTCCCCTCTTCTCCCCGACATCCCTTTCCCTCTCCCTCCCTTCCCGCACCCCCTCCCCCTGCTGCCACCGTAATCCCTCCCCCTGCCCTCGTCACCTCTCTCCTCCCTTCCACCCTCCTCTCCCCTCTCTTCCCTCCCAATCCTCTCGCCTTCCCTCCCACTCTTCCGCTTCCATCCTCTCGCCTCCTCTCTTCCCCCCCACTCCCTTCCCCCTTGCGTCCATCCCACATCCCCTCTCTCCCTCCCATCCCCTCCCATCCTCCCCTCTCCCTCCCCAACTCCCCCTCCCTTCTCATCCCACCTCCTTCCCACCTCCCCTACCATCCCACCTCTCCTCCTTTCCCTCCACCTCCCTTCCCACCCCCTCCTGGCCACCTCCATTCCCATCCCTCCATCCCCACCATCCAGACCTCCTCTCCATTCGCACCTCCCTTCCCTCCCTACCCTCCCTACCTCCCCTCCATTCCAACGTCCCCTCCATTTCCACCCTTCCCCTCTCCTCCCATTTCCTCCCATCTTTCTCTAGCCGCCCTGAAATAGAAGAGTGGGTCACACTGGGAGTGTAAGTGTCGCAGGATGAAGGAGTGGGGTGCCAGTAAGTGCACAGTGTGTCATTGTACCTTTGCCCGCCCCGCCCCCATGGCTCGAACCCTTGCAGGTGAGTCAGGTGATTCAGACAAAAAGCAGGTAACGCATGATCCACGCACACGCCGGCAGGTGGCGCCTCGTGCCATGCGGGCTCACAACCGGAAGTAGTGAGACGGGGGCAGGGAAGGCGTTGTGGTGTGGGGAGTGGGTGGTTGTGGGGTGGGGTGTGTCTGTGCTGACTGGTTAACACATAATGGGTCTAGTTCCTTTTAAGGTATACCGGACATTTCGTCAAGCATCTAAGCAGTATCGGGGGCGGGGGGTGATGGGGGGGGGGGGGTGGCTGAAGCGAAAGTTATTTTTCAGAATCTATGTTTTAGCTATTCGCTATTACTTATTTCGCTCCATATTACTACATTTTCTTGTCACATGTCTTTTAAATTTAAAACAAAAGCCCCCCCCCCCAAAAAAAAACCCACCCCCGAACAACCTAATTATACACCCCCCTCCCCACACACAAATAAATCCACCCCAATAGCACTGCCGAGCAAATGTGCCTGTGTAGTAGTCTGCACTCACCTTTCAGGCAAGGAGCCGCATAGGTAGGCATAGATAGGGTGATGATATCAAAGAGTCTAGGTGGTGAAATGGCTAGCACACTGGTTCAGAAAGCGAGAGGTACTGGTTTGCAGGGAAGAAAGTGGTCTCCGGCTAAAATCGTGGCAATCACACCGAGATTATTACACCGACGGCAAATTTCAACCAAAATGCAGATCTTCTCCAAATAGACTTAGCACTGTCACTGAGTTTGTCAGGGAATCGCGGGAAAATGTCAGAAGTCAGGCTTCAGCTATCCTTATGATTGTGTTATCACCCACAACAAACACTTTCTTGTTTGGGTTTCATGCTCTTGCAACATCTAATTCTAAGTTCATATAAGAACAGGATTCAAAGTAACCAATTGTTGTCATATATATATATATCCTGATTCCTAGGGATTTTGTGAACATTAATCAGTGAATATACCCCAAAACTCGCGGAAATCCGCGAAATCACGGAGATCTTTCACCCCTGGGTTCGAAACCGGTTCTAGGTACATTATTTCCCTATTTTCATCACCGCCACGACATCAGCAATTTCTGTTCATCTCAGTCTCACGTCTACTTTCACACTTGTTGCGACTTCTCCACGTTTTCCTGCTGTTGTTGCTGCTTCATCCCTGCTGTTCTAGCCGAGACTATCCGCTTTCTGCCCTCCCGCCATCCTCCAAGGGAATCCATACGCATCCATTTGCAATCACGCTGCTCTCCCTTTTCATAGGAATTCTCCCCTGTCTCCTGTCAACCCCCCCCCCCCCCACACCCACACACCCACCGACAACACCGCTCCACCCTCCTCCAAAGACACTGAGCAGCCCCTGGGCCCGTATGCATGGAGCAGTGTTACCGACCCAAAACGCGTTTATGGCGGGATTTCTGGTTTAGCACAGAAAAGTTGGTATGCATGGAGCAGTGTTAGGCCTAACACCGAGCGTTTAAACTCGGAAATTCTAACTCTGTCATAGCAGGTTTACACGGTGTTAGTGTTTGGTTAGTGTCCGGATGGAACCCAAATCTACTCAATGCTATCATATTTAACAGAATTACATAAGCAATAAGTGAACTTTTATCAATTTAACCCTAAATTCGAACCCTCCTTAAGGCTACCGCCGTATTGGTGGCGATATTAATAGTAATATTTTCGAATCGACGAACGTACAGTCTTGAAATCGCCGCCGCCGCCAGTATGGAAAGGGAGGTCGATGCGGCGGCGGCGGCGATTTGTTTACATTACGTTCGTCGATTCGAAAATATAACTATTAATATCGCCGCCAATGCGGCGGTAGCTGCTTAAGGAGGGTTCGAATTTAGGGTTAAATTGATAAAAGTTCACTTATTGCGTATGTAATTCTGTTAAATATGATAGCATTTAATATATTTGAGCCTAATATATGGCTACAAACGCAGAGGGATTTCCCAAATCTATAAATACATTCATGTTTAGCTAACACCCACCGTTTAAGCCCCCATGCATACGGCTTGACATAGTTCTCTATGACGCCGATAACCGGAGTTAGGTACCCGGAGTTAGAGGTATAACACCACACGCCGCTAACACCGCTTCATGCATACGGCCCCTGGTGGCTAAATAATGACTATATATGAATATAAATAAAAGGTTCAACAACTATACAGCGCACAGCTTGTACAGGATCATGGCCACAGCAACCGGTGTCATGGGGGGTGATTAAAATGGGAAATATTGCCCCGAGATCGGGACTCGAACCCACATAGGGGCCAGTGTGCTAACCATTACACCACCTAGGCTCCCTGATATCACCATACTGCCAACGCCTACCTGTCTAAGCGGCTCCTTGCCTGAGAGGTTAGTGCAGACCACTACATATGTAATATATATATAAGATACATAAGATTTATACTGTATGTGTATAAACTATATATACTATATATTGTAATATTAGACAGTGTATATACAATATATTACTACAGTATATATGATATATTAAATTGTCCACACTATATGAAAAATGTATAATAGATACTATACAATATATAGTATATATTACATGTAGTTCATATAGAATTACATTATAAACACTATATATTATAATATACATACACATTTGTCATTGATAGGCACATTGGTGATTGTGGAGTTGACAGCTTCCTCGCTTTCATCTACAAAGCGTAACTTTGGCGCAAAGGCTACATCTACAAAAACCTGTGCCAATGAGATCGGCGCCTTCCTCTGACAAGTATAGCTAGATCTAACATTTACCCACCCGCCCGACATCAACTCTGACCCCGCTAAGTCGACCGGACACATATTGATTCCCACCCCAACAAAGTAAGCGACATTTCCATAGACAAGTCCTACTACTGAAGGAGCCGTGATCAGCACGCTAGGAAACCAAAATCTGCGCAGCGAATGGGAATTCATATATGCTGAATAATGTTTTTATTAACAGAGCTGAAAGCGTCTGTAGATGGTCCTTTGAAAGGAAACTCTCCAGGTGGCGCCAATAGTGCTGGCAATCGGAACGGAACGAATGGAGTGAAATAGAGGGTTCATAAGTGTATAGTAAATAGTGGTACATTAATATAATAAAATATGTGATGAGCTTTGTTATTTATATTCACATAAATTATGTAGCATATATATTTACAGGGAAAAGTACAAAGAATGTTATTGTCCCTAGGAGATAAGCTACTCAATCAATCAATAGTTCCATCCTCTAGTCGAGGGTTGGATGCAATGGTTCTCCACTTGTTCCGATGGTGTGCTGTTCTGATAGACTGTGAATAATTCAAGCCTGTCCACTGTGAAATATTTGTAAACCATGATGTTCTTGGTCTCCCTCTCCCTCTGCTGCCATTCACCTTCCCTTCCAACAATGTACGGTACTAAGTCATCAATAATAATAATAGCATTCAGCGACGTATCTGAGCACGGGTATTCTATCTTTCCTTCTTCCTTGCTCCTTTTCTCTCTTTCTCTCTTTCCCCCCTCTCCGAGAAGTGGACTTCAGGGCCGCGTTCAGGGTATGCCTCAGAGACGCCTTTTGGCTTATTTGCGTTCAGGGTGCGTCTCGGAGACGCCTCCCATTTCAGACAGGAAACAAAAAGCACCTCGAAAATGGCTGCTGTATTCAGTGGTTTCAGCCAATCAGAGCACTTCTTTTCCATTGCAAAATGGCTACTGCCTATGAGGGCGGCCATTTTCGAGGCGACAAACTGCTTTTACGATTCAGACTAGTGTGATGTCAGGGATTTCCCCAAGATGTCTCGGAGGCATACCCCGAACACGGCCCTGGTAGCTCACTCAATATACATGGGCAGATCCCAAACTGGTGTGTAATTATTAAATCTTCCTCGTGGATGGACTAGTGTTAAAGTCAATTTAGACATGATGGGATAGTGAAAGGGCTGAGCTGAGTACCGTTGTTATTTATATTCACATAATAAATTACACATCATATATATTTAAAGGGAAAAGTACAAAGAATTGTATTGTCCCTACGAGATAAGCTACTAATGGTGCTGTCACATTACGATGTTTCTCGCCAACGCGCGTCGACGTGTGTAATTTTTTGGCGTAATGTCGGGAGACCTCTGGAAGTGTTACATGCGCGTTAGGCGCGTGTTGGTAGATGTTGATGGACGGCGACGGTGAGCGTCAGGGTATCGGCGAAGTTTTGTGCTTGCACAAAACTTTCGACGTGCGACAACGCGCGACAACATGCGGGTGCCAATATTATGGCGATGTCGACGCACATCGACATCGCTGGAATAACGTTATGTGAATGCTAGGCAGACGCCACGTGCGCATGAGGGTCAGTCCCACACATTGCGCCAAACTGTTGCTTTTTTTTGTCTGTTGTTGTTTTACGTCCTAGCAACATCTAAGGTCATATCAAGATGCTGTGCCAAACTTCTTTTTTTTTTCTCACAAGGTCAGCCACACGCTACCAATACGTTGCGCTTACGCTGAAAAGCTTGACGTCTCTTGATGATTAAAAGTGATTTTGCGCATTGGCAGCACGCCGGCGAGATACGTCATAGTGTGACAGGGCTATAAGGCGTTAATAGGTTTCAGCGACTGATCTATAAGCAGGCATTCTCTCTCTATTTCTCGTTCTCTACTTCTTTCTTTCTCTCTATATGTCAGGCTTTCTCTCCCCCGCCCTCCCTCCCTCGCTCCCTCTCTAAATGGACTAGGTGAAATTGATTCCCAAAGGGGGCCTCCCTTCCAGGTAGCTCATTCAATATACAGGAGCAGATTCCCTCCCCAACTGGTGCGTTAAATCTTCCTCGTGGATAGACCATTGTTAAAGTGAAAAAGCCGAGCTTCCTTCTGTGTGCACTGTGGGAATATGAACACATCATTGCAAAGGAACTGACTGCTGGAGGGTCCCACAAATGCCAGTCGGCTAAAGGGTGCATTCCTTACAGGCGGCATGCGGCATGCGGTATGCGAATGCGACAAAAAATCGAAACGCCTTGAAGTCAATGGACTACATTCCTTACAAGCGGTATGCGGTATGCGGCATGTGGCATGCGAATACTGAATCGGTCCATGTAACGATCGGTGCGGCATGCGAATGCGAATGGTGCTGCATTTGCCATAGAGAACAGCGGTGAGGAAACCTGACACTGTGTGTGGGTGTGGGTGTGGGTGTGGGTGTGGGTGTGCGTGTGGGCGAAAGGACCCATCCCATAAGCACGCCGCACGCCGCACGCCGCATACCGCATACCGCGTGTAAGGAATCCTAGCTTAAAGCTAAGATTCCATATACGTGGTATGCGGTATGTGGTATGTGAATGCGATGTGAATCGCAACAAATGCAACAACAAATGGAAAAGCATGTAAACGCATGGTGGTACTTCCATGTGGCAAAGTTGATTGCTCAATGGATCAATGCAAATGCGACTGCGACTGCGAATGCGACTGCGAATGCGACTGTGAATGTGACTGCAAATGCAAATGGCATGCTGCACAACGCGTATATGGAACCTTATGCAAGGTACACACATACCGTATAGGATTCGCGCACTAAAACCCCCGATCCGCTTAAAACTGAAATCGGGCCGATTCATTTTTCGAATCGGGAATCGCAATCATAAAGCTAGCGCACACCTACCGTTTTAGCCCTAAAAATTAGTTTTTAGTCGTGAATCGCAATCGGTAGGTGTGCTAGGGGAGTGCACACCTCACGATTTTTGGGCAGTTTTAGATCATATACGGTAGGTGGGTGCGGAAAAACGATCGTATACGGTAGGTGTGTACCTAGCATTAGATTAAGCGCATTTGCAATGCCTACATTGTAAGAGTGTGAACTTATGTGAACAGGCCACACACCACCTACTCTCTCCACACTCGCCGTGCTGGGGTGTGTGAAGGCGGACTTTACAACCCAAGTCATGCATCGTGGTGCACACAGGCTATAACGACGGCTACGTCATTACTTAAAGCGCCATGAAAGGTGCACTGACACGACCACTTAAAGACACATTCACATAGTCACAGCGTTAATGATGCTGTATAGCCGTTCACAGGTTGAATAGTTTGAAACTAGGTGGTTTCTATGAGTTACCTCTGAAGCAATCTAGGGGGCATAGGGGGGTGGGGGGGGGGCTTTTCTGTGGTGATGTGGTGGGGGTATGGGTGAAGGTGGGTGGGAGGGGGAGGGGGGGTGGGGAGGGGGAAGCGGAAGGGAGATGGAGAAGGGGGAGAGGGAGGGGATGAGAAAGGTGGAGCGGGATGGAGAGAGATTGTAAGGGGAAGGGGGGGGGTGATAAGGGAGAGAGGGGGGAGGGGGTGACGAAGGGTTTGGGTGGGATGAGGGGGGAGGGGGGTGTGAGGGGGAGAGGGAGAGGGGAGGGGGGAGGGGGAAGGGGATAGGGAGGGGGAGAAGGGTGGGGGGAGAGGGAGGGGATATGAGAAAGGTGGGTGGGGCGGGAATGGAGAGAGAGATTGTGGGGGATGGAGGGGGGGTGGTAAGGGAGGGGGAAGAGGGGGGAGAGGAAGGGGGATGGGGGATGGGGGAGGGGGAGGGGAGGGGATGAGGAGGGTAGAGGGGGGAGGGGGAGAGAGGGGGAGGGAGGAGGGGAGGAGAGGGGGAGGGGGAGGGGGAAGGGGAAGGGGGGAGATGGGAGGGGGGGGGGAGATGGGAGGGGTGGAGGGGACGGAGGGGTAGGGGGAGGGTGAGGGGGGGAGGGGGAGGAGGGAGGGAGAGGGGGGGGTGGGGAGAGGGAGGAAGAGGGGAGGAGGGGAGGGGGGAGGGGGAGGGGGAAGGGTGATGGGGAAAGGGGAAGGGGGGGGGCGGGGGGGGGCGGGAGGGAGAAGGGCGGAGAGGGTAGATGGTGTTACGAGGGGCAGTTAGTTCTAATGACCCTCTAGTAATAGACCAAAGGAAACTCATAGAAATTAAGAGAAAAACATCCAAAACCTTAGAATAATTATGTACTTGAAGCTATTCCCCCCCCCCCCCCCCCCCCCCCCCCGTCAACTTAACCTGCATAATTTTAGCAGAGTTGAGCGAAGGTTCCACACGCACTCATTCGACCCCCCCCCCCCCCCCTTCTCTCAATGCTGACCATAAACCTTATCTATAGATACAATCGAAGGCCCACTCAGTTTTCCGTTTATGTGACTCTTCAACTACTAGACAACAATCAAACTGAGCCCTCCCACAACCCCCAACCGACATCAGATAGTATCTTGCCCCTTGCGGCCCACACTGAGATGGTTGGTTTGTTGTTGGAATTTTACGTCCTGCCAACATAACTAAGGTCATATCAGGATGGGTACTGACTTGTGACAGTGTGCACTCATGGCAACTTTATAGTGCTGCCCCACGGGGAGACCAGGCCACCATCACCATGGTGTAATATACCACTCTGTCACATTATCCTAACCCTGATCCAACCAATCCTACCCTAATAATGCCGAGCACCTGTCTAGGAAGCGACACGCATACAATTAAGTCATTGTTTTGACTCGAACAGGGTTCGAACCAGTGGGTTCGAATCCCATGATCTACCACAACGGGAGACGGACGCTCAACTCATCCAGCCATCACGCCTGGTCATGTGTGTGGAGAAGGTGAGACACTAGTATTAGTAGTAACCATTCAAACTGATCTCCGAATTCAGAATCCTATATAATATAAAAAGCCATGTGTGTAGTGACCCAACGAGGAGCCTCATAACCTGTGCTTACTGGTATCGTAATAACCAGGCGATTATCTTATCTCAGGAACTAGCGTGGTGTATGGATGAGTTTGCTTGTTTGTTGTTGTGTTATGTCCTAGCAACATCTAAGGTCATATCAGGACGGGTACCGACTTGTGACAGTGTGCACTTATGGTGACTTTATAGTGCTGTCCCACTGGAAAGTAGGCCGCCGGCACCATGACCTACATTATCCTGACACTGAGCACACCAATCCTTGACCTGTCCTAATAATGCCGATCGCCTGGCTAGGAAGCGACAAGTATAAATTTTTAAGTCATTGGTTTGACTCGACCAGAGTTCGAACGCACGACCCCACGATCTACCAGCACGGGAGACGGACGCTCTAACACATTCAGCCATCCCGCCTGGTCTGGATGAGTAACTCGACGGTATACCTGTTGGTATAGCACACAACTAATACAAGTATCGTATAGAGGGGGGTGTAATGACGTCACGAGACAACTTCCGGTGGCCATATTGAATTACATACAGAAGGCTTGCAACTGTCTAAATTGTGATTATTTACAGATTTGTTGGTTTATTTGTCACTGTTTTGAGCAGTTTGGCCTCAGAAGTTGTTGTTGTTAAAGTGCTGTAAGTAAACACATTGGATGTAAACTGGCCAGAACCGCTCAGAACAAAAGAAAACTGTTTTACTGCATCAGCATACATTCACAACATGGATAGGCAAGGGTGCTTGTAATCCTAGATGGCTGACCACTGACCGTTGACCACTGACCACTGACCACTGACAGCTGAGTGATGAAGTCATGTGCACTCCCTCTGCAAAAGAATCTCCATCTCGAACCCCCTCCCTCATCCCCCACCCCCCTGAAAAGGGCATTGAGGCGGACGTTGGCACTTACCGTTAGAAATAAGGCATCGTTAAATTTGAAGTTGTTCCGATAATTGAAGCTCCGGGTCGGGGTGGTTAATCCGCGTATAGGCCTACTCCAACCGGGATTAACCCACAGCAGACGGGGACCCGACAAAGCCATCCACACCTGCAGAACAGCAACGAAAATAAGGGTTAACATTACACATTCACAACACATTCATGAAACTGACAGTAATTTAATCAATTTTATTAAGGCAGTCGTATCATTATTATTGACAGAAGAGTTGGTCAGTTTGACGGTGTTCAAGTGTCAGTGCGTGTTGGTGTCAGTGCGTGTTGGTGTCAGTGCGTGTTGGTGTCAGTGCATGTTGGTACCAGTGTGTGTTGGTGTCAGTGTGTGTTGGTGTCAGTACGTGTTGGTGTCAGTGCGTGTTGGTGTCAGTGCATGTTGGTGTCAGTGCGTGTTGGTGTCAGTGCGTGTTGTGTCAGTGCGTGTTGGTGTAAGTGCGTGTTGGTGTCAGTGCATGTTGGTGTCAATGCGTGTTGGTGTCAGTGCGTGTTTGTGTCAGTGCGTGTTGGTGTCAGTGCGTGTTGGTGTCAGTGCATGTTGGTGTCAGTGTGTGTTGGTGTCAGTGCGTGTTGGTGTCAGTGCATGTTGGTGTCAGTGCATGTTGGTGTCAGTGCATGTTGGTGTCAGTGCATGTTGGTGTCAGTGCGTGTTGTGTCAGTGCGTGTTGGTGTAAGTGCGTATTGGTGTCAGTGCGTGTTGGTGTCAGTGCGTGTTTGTGTCAGTGCGCGTTTGTGTCAGTGCATGTTGGTGTCAGTGCGTGTTGGTGTCAGTGCATGTTGGTGTCAGTGTGTGTTTGTGTCAGTGCATGTTGGTGTCAGTGCATGTTGGTGTCAGTGCATGTTGGTGTCAGTGTGTGTTGGTGTAAAGGGCGCATTCCATATACGCGTAATGCGTAATGCGAATGCGAATGCGAATGCGACAAAAAATCGAAACGCCTTGAAACCTATGAGCTACATTCCATACACGCGTAATGCGCAATGCGAATGCGAATGCATCAGAAATTCATTATCCCGATCGGTCCCTGTAGCGATCGGTACGTAATGCGTTATGCGTCAAGCTGGATGTGAATAGAAACCTGAGTCTGATGTCTCCATTAGTTTAACAGCAGGAGAGGCGACTGAGCATTACGGCACAGCCTCACAGAGGGGTGCTAATTGGAAACACATGGTGAGCTGGGCACCAGGGAGACATAGGATTAGGGGAAAGCTAAAAATGCTACCATTTGCACAGAAATATGAATACTTATCTATAATTTGGTTATAATAAAGGTAGGAACCCCCATGTGACATACAAAAAGTTACATAGATATACATGCAATATTTGGTCACATGCAGAGGGGTATGGAGAATAATTGTTTATTTTTATTTTTTAAATATAGCCAGTCGTGCGCCACATAACGCATTACGCATTACGCGTATATGGAATGCTGGCATTCGCATAACGCATAACGCATTACGTATTACGCGTATATGGAATACGCCCTTAAGTGTGTGTTGGTGTCAGTGCATGTTGGTATCAGTGTGTAGAATCTAATGCTCGGATCTGTGGTTGTGTTCATAGGCTATGAGGAAAACAATACAGACAAAGAGAAAAAAAGAGTAAAGTATATAGAAGAGAAGACGAGAGTCCAGCCCTCTGGTTTATTGCTTATATAGTTACATGAGTTCATTGTAGAGTATCACCCCCACCTCCTTCCCCCAATGGGAATTGAGTATTCTTGGCCCCACCAATAGGGATCCAGCATTCCTGGTCTCCATGGATACCAGTGGTCTGCCCACCACCAGTAGCTGTATGGCCCCATGGCCACCACCAACCTTGACCTTTTGAGTGTGGTGACCCCTACCCCAGCAGAAGGAGGGTTGGTATCGGTGCGTGATGGCGACATTACGTGTTGGTTTCAGTGCATGTTGGCGTCACTGTGAGTGAATGTGGGTATCAGTACATGGTGTTGTCAGTGAATGTACATATACGGATATATTTACGTGTATACGTGTACCTGTATACGTATACGTGAATACGTGTACGCGTATCGGTGTCCGTATCTCCCGTTCGAAGAGATAGCGATAACACAGTTTGTAAACACGAGTGTAATTAAGCACCCATCCCACCTACCACCTTTCTGCACCCGAACCCGGATACGCTTGAAATGCAGACCATATCATGGAGCGCCATTTTATACGATATTTTTACGGCTCGGGAGAAAGTCATGACAGCAGTAAACATGACGAATCGATGGAGTAATGAAACTAGACGTGTGAAGAGTTCGCAGCAGGATTCGGATGAAAAGTACCTGGAGCCTGGCAGGGGGCGGGGCTGGGCTGGGCGGTACCGGACGGTGCGGTGCGACGCGGTGCGGGGCGGTGCGCTGCGGTGCGGGGCGGGGCGGGGGTTGAGGGGAGGGGGGATGGTGAGGGGAGGGAGGATGGTGAGGGATGGGGAGGATGGTGAGGGGAGTGGGATGGTGAGGGGGAGGGAGGATGGTGAGGCGAGGGAGGAGGTGAAGGGAGGGGGGGGAGGATGAGGGAGGGGGGAGGATGAGGGGGGAGGAGGATGAGGGGAGGGAGGATGGTGAGGGGAGGGAGGAGGATGAGGGGGATAGGAGGAGGAGGAGGAGGGAGGAGGGGATGAGGGGAGGGGATGGGATGAAGGGAGGGAGGAGGATGAAGGGAGGGGAGGAGGATGAAGGGGAGGAGGAAGAAGGGAGGGGGGGGAGGATGAGGGGAGGGAGGAGGATGAGGGGAGGGAGGAGGATGAGGGAAGGGAGGAGGATGAGGGAAGGGAGGGGAGGAGGATGAGGGGAGGGGAGGAGGATGAGGGGAGGGAGGAGGATGAGGGGAGGGAGGATGCTGAGGGGAGGGAGGATGCTGAGGGGAGGGAGGAGGATGAAGGGAGGGAGGAGGATGTGGGGAGGAAGGAGGATGAGGGGATGTTGGTAGGGGCAGGTAGCTGGAATGTGAGCTGAGGTGAGGGGAGCCAAGAGGTGGGGAAGGGGCGGTGGAGAAGGGGAGGTGGGAAAGGGGAGCTGCGGGGTAAGGGGACTAGGAGAGAGGCACTGGGGGGGGGGGGGGGGGGGGCTACCGGATCTAACATGTAGCAGTTGCAGATAAAAGTGTCATGACATTTACTGGTTATTAATTAGTTATCATGTTGCGGAGCATCCTTCCGTCTGTCCCAGAGACACTGCCTGCGGTACAGAGGGGACACTTGGAAGCCAACCAACAGTTTCCCTGAACAGCTTCTTCATAAGTTGCTATCAATCAATCAATCAATAGTTCCGTCCTCTAGTCGAGGGTTGGATGCAATGGTTCTCCACTTGTCCCGATGGTGTGCTGTTCTGATAGACTGTGAATAATTCAAGCCTGTCCACTGTGAAATATTTGTAAACCATGATGTTCTTGGTCTCCCTCTCCCTCTGCTGCCATTCACCTTCCCTTCCAACAATGTACGGTATATTGAACTCTGACGAATGATGTGGCCAAAATAAATAAGTTTCTTTGTCTGTATACTGGCAAACAAACTTTTCTTATTTTTGATTTTTCTGAGAACTTCTTTGTTGGTGATCTTATTTATCCATGATATTTTCATCATCCTTCGATAAGTCCACATCTCAAATGCTGCTAAACGTTGCTATATGATCTTCAAATCTAAAGTGTGTGTATTCGTACCGTGAGTTTTTATTGGCCAGCTGAGACTTTACGTTCTACCAACATTTGAGGTCCTACCAGGGTCGAGTAGGTACTTGGGATAATGCAGACTCATGGTGGTTTTATAGCGCTGCCCCACTGGGATACCGCTGCCTTAGCTTCGTGCCAGGATATCCCAAGCAGTCACATTTCCATGACAATTAGTTCCACCAGGAAATGTGACGACAAATATCATTTCTGTTTTTGATTTGAATTAGTTGGCATTCGATCCCACAACCTCTCACTACATGCAACACGCTTTGTGTGTTGAGGGTTTTACATTCTAACAATGCCTAAGGTCATACATAGCAGGCTATGCCCCGACTTGTCACAGTACTCACTCATGGTGACTTCATAGTGCTGCCCCACTGGGAGACCAGGTGATCGGCATCAGTCCCATTATCCTGATGCAAACCAGTCCATACGCTATCCTAGTAATGTCGAACTCCAGGCCAAGGAGTGACAAGTATCAAAGTCATTGGTTTGACTCGGCCCGGGTTCGAACTCGCGAACTCCCGCACAGGAAGCCAGCCATCACTCTCACCAATTTGGCAATGCCCTCTAGTGGACGAATCTCAAACCGATAGTCCATCCTTGTTCATTGTTCGCCTGTGACATTTGTTTTATCGACGGTGGAGGACCAACTGAGAATACGAGATATCTTAGACATCCTGATAAAGGTCGAAGAGTACATATGGATTACACACCCAGAGATGTGCCACGGAACTGTATGGAAAGAGAAGTCGACATTGACCTACAAAGTAGCCATCTTTCATTAGAGATGATCAACTTTCAATTTTAGTGTTCTGATTTTTTTTAAACACACACGGCATCAAAGTCGTGAAAGGGCAAGTGTGCACCATTAGTAAACTGTGAATCAATAACTGCATAGAATACCTTTGGGTATTAATGTTAAGTCAGTCACGCAAAATGTCAGCGGGGTCTGTGTGGAAACATGCAATACATTAACGAGGCCCTGTTGTCTGTGATATCACAAGAAAGAGGAGCCAGCGATGTGGGGGGTCGGGGGGGGGGGGGGGTCG
>CM059187.1:127516775-127534390 GCA_030323885.1 Branchipolynoe longqiensis
TCCATGAGTCGGTCTTAAGCATTTCATGAAAGCTGCCTGCAGAAGTGTTGAAGTGCTGCTGGCTTTGGCAAGTTACCAGCGGCACTCTCTCGGGGAGCAAATAGAGGTTTCACACCGGCAAGAACATGTCAGGACAGGTGCAAAACTATTTGTCCGTGCAGTGGCTGGTCGGGAGATGTTGGGAGTTCCATACATCAACCGCCCTTAATGCTGCCACAGTGACATGGTTTTCTGTTTAGGGTTTGCTCCCTTAGCCTTCGGTTCTGTCAAGAACCTGTACTACAAGGCAGTTGTTTACAACTCTGCAGGGCAGGGGCGTCAAACTCCCTGAGGTATTGCTATACCTGCAATACCTGCAACTATACATATGAGATACATATATAATATATTAGATTAGTTTTTGTAATCTACATTATTTTCCTTTGAAGTACCTTTCAATTTAAACGTATCACTTATGAGATATTTGAAATGCAAACATGTCAAATTAATATATATACTCTTTTGAACATATATGAACTTGTGTGAATAACTGCTGTCATTACCTCCATGAACTCACTTTTCTAGACCTCCCTCTCTAAGATCATGCCTAACCCTATATACGGTTACAATACAACTAACTCGTCATGTCATATCTATAGCTGCGTTCACACGGGCAAAAAGTAAAACGATCTAGGCAAAGCGTTTTACCTGAAGCGTTTTAGTGGCGCGTTTACACGGACCGAGATTGAAAGTGTGTTGCATCTACACTGGCAGTACTTAAACTGTTTCAAGGCGGAAGTCTTCTATCTGCACATGCGCTTCACCGCTAGTGAGCCATAGCCAGTGTCAGTTTTACTTATTTTATTCATGTTTTTATTACATCCTATGGTCAATGACATCTATAACTAGAAAATTAGTATGGTTAATCATATATTTTGGTTATATATTTCTCTGAAACAAGTGTCTGTTGACACATTTGGCATTATGCGAATGCGGGTAAGCGGTAGAAACCAAACGATTCGGTCATGTGCGTATGTGTGTGACATCAGTAAAACGCCTCAAGTATCATGCTACCGTTTACACAACCATCTACAAAACGTTTAACCTAAAACAGTTCCTGTAAACCACCTTCCGAGGTGGTATACGGGAAATGTTTCAGGTGAAACGTTTCAGCCCTAAAACGCCTCAGCGGCGCGTTTACACGGGCAAATGTAAACCGATCTAGGCAACTGGTTCTACCTAAGGCGTTTTAACTCGCCCGTGTAAACACAGCTTATGAGACATCATTATGTTCACAATTTTAAATTAGAAAAAAGGTTTTTACTGGACCATTTTATTTCCTTCTTTTTTTCTTAAAGCAAAAAAAGGTAAATGATTGCACAAATAATTGCTGGAGGACCTGTGCCTCGGCCGCGAATAAAACAAATGTGTTCAGTAGAATAAATATATTTCCTCCATCAAAGCTGTTGGAACTTTTAGTTACCTCGCCCCCCCTCCCTCCCCACACACGCTCCCTTATGTCAGAGACCACTTGCTGGGTATTCTACCGTGGACTGGTGCCCAAAGAGGATCAAACAGTCCCGGCTTATTCCACGCTGGAGCGTGTGAACTGGTTTCATCATTGTACTTACCCTAGACTCTTTAGCGCTAGAGGATAACAAAAGTTAGTGACCAAAAAACCCCCCCAAAAAACCAGTTAGCGACCAGTTAGCGACCCGGGAGGTAATGGCGGCCCACCGGGAGGATTGTATCAGAAGATCAAACAAGGTTGGTTGGTTGCTGGAGTTTTACTCCCTGTCAACTTCTAAGGTCATATCAGGATGGGTGCCAACTTGTGAAAGTGTATGCTCATGGCAACTTTATAGTGCTGCCCCACTGGGAAATCAGGCCACCGGCACCATGGCCTGATATCCCACTCAGTCACATTATCCTGAAACTGAGCTAACTAGTCCTTGTCCTATCCTATTAATGCTGAGCGTGAGGCTATGAAGCGACAGGTATCAATTTTATAAGTCATTGTCTTGACTTGCCCGGGAACCAAAGTGCCCATCTTCCGCACTCGAGGCCTACGCTCTACCAATTCCGTCACTGCGCCTAGTCATATCAAATAAGGAGACACATACACCCACCCACCATGAGTTAGAGCGTCCGTCTCCTGTGTTGGTAGATCATGGGGTCGTGGGTTCGAACCCCGTTCGAGTCAAACCAATGACTTAAAAATTGATACTTGTTGCTTCCTAGCCTGGCGCTCGGCATTATTAGGATAGGGAAAGGACTGGTTGGCTCAGTGTCAGGAATAATGTGACTGAGTGGGATATCAGGTCATGGTGCTGGTGGCCTGGTCTTCCAGTGGGACAGCACTATAAAGTCGCCATGAGTGCGCACTGTCACAAGTCAGTACCCATCTTGATATGACCTTAGATGTTGCTAGGACGTAAATCAACAAATACAAACACAAACAACAAACACCCACCCACCAACCCCCACACACTCACAGACACACACACGCACACACAGTGAGCGCATACATAGAGATGTGTACAGACATGGAAGGATGCGATGCAGTGCTTGAAATATGAAATCTGAGTAGAATAAATCGTTTCACCACGCGTCAAGACTCTAATTCGTCGGCTCTGATTCCGCATGGATGACAGACACCGCGCGCACACGCATGCGCACACGCATGTGCACACACATGCGCGCACACATGCACATCTGTCTGCTGACTACTTAGAATGCACGAACTGTTTACTCAGGAGATGATACAGACATAACCGATTCTCCGTGGACTGGCTTTTGCTTAATTGTTGTTATAAATATGTGTTATACAGTAAATAGGGTATATACATAGATACATGTCATACGCATAATATATATGTTTGATAAAGATCGAGAGGCACAAAAAGTAAACATTGGCCATTGCGGGTCATTAACATATATGTATACACATGTACAGATATATTTGTAAATATATTTTAACATTTATATATATTCATTTGTATATTTTGATGTATATATATTTGTATATTTATATATATGTGTGCCTTTATATATATTTGCATCTATATTTATATATATTTCCCAGTTTCTATATATGGTTATCTGGTTTGTTGTCTATATTCCTATGTTAATTATATATAGTATATATTAAGTATATATAGCATATATTATATTTATTATATATAGCATATTTATTTTATTTGACTAATCTATTATATATATGTATGTATATATCTGCATATAAATAATATATAACCATATATATTTACATATAATATAGAACCATATATCTATTTATATCTATGTACATTGTAATACATAATATTATATAATTATGTATATAAACCTACAGCAAAATGGCAACAACCGAGGACAATGATAACCAACAGTTTCACCACATGACATAAATCCAATGCAGACAACATTAGGTTGAACTAAATAATAACCTATTCACTAAGCAGGAAGAAGAGAATGACGCCAGCCCTTTCCAGGCTCGTGTATGATCAGGAAAGTGGGATGGGTGAGTATGGGGAGGACTTTGATGTACAAGACTAGCAAAGATCAAAGGATCCGTGTAGGTGAGTCGTCAAGACAGGTGTACCATCGGAACCCCCTCCCACCCCTATGTCTTGTCACACCACACGCGGGGAGGGCGGAGGGGGGAGGGGGGTATAGGCCCGCTAAACCAGATCTCTACAAGGCCTGCCACTTGGCGGCTGGTCTCGTCGGGGGTCTTATCGGAGATGCCTGAGGGAAGGAGCTGATGGGGATCAAGGGAAGGGACGGGATAGAAGGGAAGGAACAGAAGGGAATGGACAGAATGGAAGGGACGGAAGGGATGGAACAGAAGGGAATGGACAGAATGGAAGGGACAGCAGGGAAGGGACAGACGGGCAGGGTCAGAAGGGCAGGGACAGGTGGGAAGGGGCAGAAGGGAAGGGACAGAAGGGAACGGTGAGAAATGAAGGGACATAAGGGAAGGCTCAGAAGGGCAGGGACAGCAGGGAAGGGACAGAAGGGAAGGGATAGAAGGGAAGGAATAGAAGGGAATGGTCAGGATGGAAGGGCGAAAGGGAAGGAACAGAAGGGAAGGGACAGAAGGGCAGGGACATATGGGAAGGGGCAGAATGGAAGGGACAGAAGGGAAGGGCCAGAAGGGAAAGGTGAGAAGTGTAGGGACAGAAGGGAAGGGACAGAATGGCAGGGACATAAGGGAAGGAATATAAGGGAAGGCACAAAAGGGAAGGCACAGAAGGGAAGGGACAGAAGGGAAGTGACAGAAGGGCATGGACAGAAGGGAAGGGACAGAAGGGAATGGACAAAAGGGAAGGGAAAAAAGGGAAGGGACAGAAGGGAAGGGACAGAGGGGCAGGGACAGAAGGGAAGGGACAGAGGTTCAATGGCAGAGGCTGGGTGGAAGGGGTTCGATGGTTGAGAATGGAAGGATGCATTTCGATGGGTGATGTGGGTGGGTGACGGTCGGTCGATGAATGAGGTGGATGGAAAGAAAGTCTGGATAGATGAGGCTGCATGGGAAAATGTTGGGACGTTGAGTTTGGATAGTTGAGTTTGGATGGTTGAGGGTGGATAGTTGATGTTGGATGGACGAGGTTGGATGGTTGAGATTTTTATTTTAATTTTTTTTGGTGACAAGTTTTTTATTCTGCCCATAACGTATAAGCTCCCGTGAGGGTGCTTCTTTTCAACGCTGGACAGCTGTGATACTGGATTGGTCTGGTCCCGCACTCAGGAGTCTTTAGCTGATCTTTCTCGGGCCAACCTTTGCGGTTTTGGGTGTTAGTAGTTTCCATATTACTTTTTTTTAATTTTCAAGTTTTTTCCTAACCTGTATATGACAACTTAGCCTACTATGTACATCTACGCAGATGACATACAGACCAATGATCGGTTAATCCAAACAAATTTCTAGGGTCCCTTCAACTTTGGTTTAACGGGGTTATTCTGTAATAGGATGACGGGTAAAACAACCCTGGGACTACACATTGTTTTATGAGACATGCAGTGTGGCAAGGTGGTCCATCAGTATGGCATCCACCTTGCACACAAGTCAACCACAGGAGAAACTGTATGATCAAAGACCTATCCGCCTCCCTCACACACACGCACGCACGCACGCACGCACGCACGCCGGCACGCACAAATAACACCCACGCGCATGCGCTAATGTGTGTAATGCCATTGATCATAGACACGCCGCCGCAGCCCGCCTCGGACGCCGGCAAACAGGCAGCCATGCGCCCCACAGGTCTGTCTATTTATCTAGCTCTCCCCCCACCGTGGTCCATTTTTAGAAGTATTACACCCTAAACCACCTCATTAATTGGACCATTTGGGAAGCCTTTCCTGTATCATTGTGTCTTATCTCATCTCTCATCACGTGCCTTTAATGGTTGTCATTATTATTTGCGTTATTATTTATTGCTATTATTAATTATTGCCGTTATTATTGATTGTCATTATCATTGATTGTCATTATTATTGATTGTCATTAGAATTAACTAACATAATTATTGGCATTACTAATTATTGTTATTTCTATTTACTGCAATTACTATTTATTGTCATCACTATTTTTTTTTATCATTACTATTTTTTGTCTTTATTTATTTTTATTGGCAGTATTATTTAAAAGCCTTAGTAGTTATTGCCATCATCAGTATTATGTATTGTCATGGTTATTCTTTGTCATGATTATTTATTGTCGTTGTTTATTGTCATTATTCTTTATTGTCATTACTCTTTATTGTCACTAATTCCTGTCATTATTCTTGTCATTATCCCTGTCAGTCTCATCGGCATGATCACTGTCATTATTACTGTCATTATCACTCTCATGATCACTGTCATGATCGCTGTCATTATTACTGTCAGTATTACTGCCATTATCACTCTCATGATCACTGTCATTATTACTGTCATTATCACTCTCATGATCACTGTCATTATTAGTGTCATTATTACTGTCAATATTACTCTCATTTTACCCATCATTATTGCTGTCATTATGGTTATCATCGTTATTGTCGTTAGTTTTGTCACTATTGTTGCGATTTTTGCTATTATTATTGCCACAAGTTTTGTTATCATTATTGTCATTAGCATTTCAATTAGTATTGTCATGTTTTCGCTATTGCTTATTGCAATTATTGTTGTTATTCTTATTGTCAATGCTATTAGTAACTTGGGGTCGTGGGTTCGTGGATTCGAACCCTGGTCGAGTCAAACCAATGACTTAAACATTGATACTTGTCACTTCCTAGCCTGGTGCTCGGCATTATTAGGATAGGGCAAGGACTGGTTGGATCAGTGTCAGGATAATGTGACTGAGTGGGATATCAGGTCATGCTGCTGGCGGTCTGGTCTTCCGGTGGGGCAGCACTATAAAGTCACCATCAGTGTGCACTGTAACAAGTCGGTACCCGTCCTGATATGACCTTAGATGTTGTTAGGGCGTAAAACAACAAACAACCATAATAACTTGTCTATTGTAACACCATTCATCCTGTTGTCATTGTGGCCACTAATAATATTCTTCCTACATTTAGTAATAGCAACTGTAATAATGAATTACATCTTACCAACCCATCACTGCTGGCCTATATTGCCATGTCAATTCTGATAGTACTCCAATTGGACTACCCTCAAAGGAAATTAAGACATGTAATCACAATGTATCTGTTTGTCTTTAGCCAAAGGAAATATGATAAATTGTCCCTTCCTTACAAATCCATTAGCTACAATCGTTTTAGTAACGGACTGAGCCGTGTAATAAATAATCTACAATGCAATTACATGTTTCTTTATTTTCTTGTTAAAGCTAGTCATCGTACAAAAAAAAAAAAAAGACCCCAAATACCTGCCTACATTCTGCGTGAAGAACTAAGTTTTGGTTCAAATACTTACCAACGTATATCCACCACTCAACGCCATGTTCATTCCCCCGTCCAAGATCGGGAGACCAGCGGCAGGCCGGTTCCCCAACTTACTTATGAAACTCGTACATACCTGCAAGGCACAAGCATATAAAAAAAGATGCATTAGTCAAAGCGGCAGCTCTCTTTATTCAGGCCATTGCACATATCTAGGCGTGTACACGTTTACAGATCTATCGTTTAGCGGGTGGTGGCGCTATCAGGAACGGCTCAAACACGGCGGGGCGGGGGGGGCGGGGGGCGGGGAGCCGGGAGCGGGAGTGGTGGGGGGGAAACGTTTGGATGGTGGGAAGGGGTAGGGGAGGGTAGGGGAAGGGAGAGGAGTGGGAGGGGGAGGGGAGTGCAGGTAGGGAGGGCAGGGGAGGGGAGAGGAGGGGAGGGAAGGGAAGGGAAGGGGAGGTGATGTGAGAGAGGGAAGGAGGGAAGGAAGAGAGTAGTGAGAGTGGATGGGGAGGGGAGGGGAGGGGAGGGGAGGGGTGGGGGGAGGGGGGGAGGGGGGGCTGGAAGTGGTGTTGGGGGGGAGCTGCGGGGAGGTGCAAGGAGCGGAGGGAAAGGGGAGAGGAGGGGAGGGGGAGGGGCGGGGCGGGGCGGGGCGAGGGAAGGGCGGGCGAGGGAGGGGGTAGGGGTAGGGGGGGGGGGGGGTAGGACAGACGCCGCTCTCCCGCGCAGCCCAATTCCGCCGCTATCTGCTGTAGGGGGCAGGGGGTGGGGCGGTGGGGATTTTGAGAGGATATGGGAGAGGGAGAATTGGGATGTAGGGGGTGGGGAGAGCCAATGGCCGGGTGGTCTGATAGGGCAAATGCAGTGACGGGTGGCAGGCTGAGTGTGGACTTTGCATGCCTCGCAGGCAGACGGTCGGCTGGGAACTGCTCCGGGGCTGACTGCGAGAGGTCGGCAAATATGCACCTACCGAGTCGATCGATACATTGATCGGGGCGTCGTTGAATATTTATGGGCACGGTCTGCGATACATTAAGGAGGCCTACAGCGAAATGGGTCGCCCTGCCCTGCCCTGCCCTGCCCTGACCTATCCTGCACAGCCCTACCTTTCCCTGCATATCCCTGCCTTGCCCTGCCCTCACCTGACCTCACCTGCCCTGCCCTGCCCTGCCCTGCCCTGCCCTGCCCTCCTGCCCAGACCTGCACTGTCTTGCCCTGCACTGCACTGCCATCCCATGCCGTCCCCTGCCGTCCACTACTCTCCCCAGACAGGGAGGCAATGGGCAAGGAGGGACGGGAAGATAGGGTAAGTGGGAGCCCATAATAGGGGAGGTAGCAGGATAAGGTTGTCCAAATAGGAAAGATCACGGGTAAATACAAACACATGCGCGGGAGGGCATGTTGTGTTGTTTGTTGCTGTTTTACGTCCTAGGAACATCTATGGCCACATCAGCACCGGTGCCGACTTGTGACAGTGTAGAATCATGGCAACTTTATAATGCTGCCCCATTGCGGAGACCAGACTACCTTCACCGTGATCCTATTTCGCAGACAGTCACATTATCCTGGTACTGTGCTAAGCAGTACTTGTCCTATCCTATTAATGCCGAGCGCCAGGCTAGGTAGCGACACATATCAATTTAAGAAGCCATTGCTTTGACTCGGCTGGGATTCGAACTCCCGACCTTCCGCACTGGAAGCCTGCGCTGTGCGACCATGCCCTGTCAAGCACAGGACAACACAGAAATAACATACTCAAAACCAAATACATTTATTTTCTCCTAGATTTGTTTCTGCGAACGGAAAATAAATTGTGGTATTTATTTCAAATATTTTACCAGGTATCTTTTGAAAGTAGCACATTTTATATATAGAACCTGTTACTGCAGAAGTCTATGGGGTCAGAGTTTTGGTGTGCTTGCCAAAACTAATGTCACATGTTTGTAATTCAAATATCTCAAAAGCTATCCATTTAAAATCAAAGTTACTTCAAACTGTAGTAAAGTAGATACTACTGATCAAACAAATATATTTATCTCAGAAAAATGACAGAAACTCAGAAAATCGGCCTATGCCACTTTAAATAGGTACGACCATGTTCCCATGACAGTACTCCTCACGCTATCACCGAGGCCATTTTGAACCGGAAGTTTGCGAATGAGGCGCCTATATCTATCTGCGGGTAATCTTTATTCGGCGTTAAAGACCGCCCACCTATTTAGGGCCGGCGATCAGTGCCATCAGTCACCCTTGTCTGCCGCCCTCATCTCGCCCCTCGCCCTGATAACGGTGCCGCTAGCCACTCAAATATTCCCCTCCGCGTTCACCCTGTTCTACACCGACCTCTCCGTCACTGTGTCCGTCTCCGGACACCGTAAGAATCTGGCCAGAAGTTAAGACTCAAATAGACAAACCCCTCCCTCACCGTCTCTGTCTCCGCTTGCGGAGCCACAGTGAGAATCTCGCCAGAAGTTAAGGCACAAATAGGCAAACCCCTCAGTCACCGTCACTGTCTCTGTCTCTGCGTGCTGAGCCACCGAAAGAATCTCACCAGAAGTTAAGGCATGAATAGACAAACCCCTCAGTCACTGTCACTGTCTCTGTCGCTCCGTGCTGAGCCGCTGAAAGAATCTCACCAGAGGTTAAGGCATGACTAGACAAATCCCTCAGTCACTGACACTCTCTCTGCCTCCGCGTGCTGAGCCACCGAAAGAATCTCACGAGAAGTTAAGGCGCAAATAGACAAACCCCTCAGTCACCGTCACTGTCTCTGTCTCTGCATGCTGAGCCACCGAAAGAATCTCACCAGAAGTTAAGGCACGAATAGACAAACCACTCAGTCACCATCACTCTCTCTGCCTCCACGTGCTGAGCCACCGAACGAATCTCATGAGAAGTTAAGGCACAAATAGACAAACCCCTCAGTCACCGTCACCGTATGGATGAGGGATGAGGGTGTAGGAGGACACGATACGCAGGCCGCGATACGTAGGAAGCGAGATGTAGGATGAAGACGTAGGACGGAAGACACGATACGTAGGACAGAGACACAGGATGCGAGACATAGGACGTAGGATGGAGACGCGAGAAGCAGGACGTGAGATGCAGGATGCAGGATACATTCCTCTTACTTCCCTGTCATCCCCCTCCATCTTTCATCACCCTTCCCCCCTCCCCCCACTTCCTCTCTAATCCCCCCTTCTTTTCCCACCCATTCCCATATATTCCGTCCCCCTTCCCCTCCCTTCCCCTCCCCTCCCTTTTCCTCCTTTTCCCTCATCTCCCTCCCTTCCCCCTTCCCCCTTCCCTACGCCTACCTTTCTCTACATTCCCCTCCCTTCCATTCATCTCCCTCCCTTCTCCCTTCCCCCTTCCCCCTTCCATACCCCTGCCTTTCTCCACATTCCCCTCCCTTTCCCTCCCTTCCCTTCATCTCCCTCCCTTCCAGCTTCCCCCTTCCCACCACCTTCCATACCCCTGCCTTTCTCCACATTCCCCTCCCTTCCCCCCCTCCTCCCTTCCCCTTCCCATCCCTTCCCCTCCATTCCCATCCCTTCCCTTCATCTCCCTTCTTCCCCATTCCTTCTACCTTTCTCCACCTTCCCCTACATTCCCCCTTTCCCTTCATCTCCCTTCCTTCCCCATTCCTTCTCCCATCCCTATCCCTACCTTTCTCCACCTTCCCCTGCATTCCCCTCCCTTTTTCCTCTCCTCCCTTCCCCTTCCCTTTACATTTCTTCGTCCCCCCCCCCCCCCTCTCAATCCCTCTCCTAACTCACAGTCCCTCCCCTCCCCCACGCATCCTACCCGCCTACCCCTTTCCCTGCATACCGAGACCCCCCCCCCCCCCCACCCCCTCCCCACGCACTCCGCAACATCACTGGGTGTACCCTCTGCTGAAGCCAATCAGCCACAATCTCATCTCCATCTCCACACCACCCAAACCCTTCACCCCCACCCCCACCACACCGCTACATACACCCACCTGCCCTACACACACATCCCCGTATGCCGCAGGTAGAAAACTGGGCAGAGTGCATTAACACCTATATTTACTTTCTACTCCTATTTTCAGCCCATGCGCCGGTCCCGCCACCTGTCGGAAGCTGGGCGCGTCCAGTGTCTGCTGCTGACCAACCTAAAAGACCCCTCGAGTTGTTTGCAGAAGGCACAGACAGAGCGGCGATTGAGACATTCAATGGGTGCATTGAAGTTGCCAGCCTTCAAAACTGAGTCGTCGCGTTTGGTCAATTCAGCCTAAGCTCTCTCCCTGTATACCTACCTTTTCCTCCTTTCCAACTCTCTCCACCCTCCCTCCCATTTCCTTCTATCTATGTGTATCTCTCGATTTGCATCTAGCTGTCCCGTTCCCTCTGTCAGTGTGTAGCAGTGGGTGTGGGTGTGGGTGTATACCTATTTTTGTCACAACCTTTCTACCTCTCTATCTGTACATATCTATCGCTGGATCTCTCCATCTATCTCTGATGTCCATACCTATCTCACTAGCCATCTCCATAACTATACATATCTCTAGACATATCCTTATCTCTATGCCTATCTCCTTACCAATCTCCATACCAATCTCCATACGTATACCCATACATATCTCCTTAGGTATCTCCTTACCTATCCCCATACCTATGTCTATACCTATCTCTACACTTGTTTAAATACCCATCTCCATACCTATATTTATTCCTATCTCTAATCTTATCTCTATACCTATCTTTATCCCTATATGTATCCCTATCTGCATCCCTATCTTTATCCCTATGTTTTTCCCTATCTTTACCCACATCTCTATATTTATCCCTAGCTCTATCCCGACACATATATATATATCTCTATCGATACAGCTATCACGATACGGCCCTTTGGTGAGGGCAGAGCCGGTGTAGGACGTTCAAAACACTACCTCGTTCAAAACACTACAGTAGTGTTTTGAACTTAAGTTCAAAACACTATGGTTAAATTCAAAACACTACCCCTACGTACATTCAAAACACTACCCAAGTTCAAAACACTCTCATGACACGGCAGTGGGGGCTGTAGTGCCGCAACATGAAACCTACTGCATTCTGTCCCACCATACTGCATTCTGCTCCAGCCTACTGCATACTGCCCCACCTTACTACGTACTGCCCCCACCCTAATGCATACTTCCCCACCTTACTGCATTCTTCCCCACCTTACTACATACTGTGCCATGCTATTACATTCTGCCCGACCATCCTTCATGCAGCCCCACCCTACTGCATACTGCCCCACCTTACTACATACTGCCCCACCCTACTGCATACTGCCCACCCTACTGCATACCTCCACACCTTATGGCATTCTTCCCCACCTTACTACATACTGCCCCACCCTCCTTCATACTGCATACAGCTCCACCCTACTGCATAGACCCCCCCCCCCCCGCCCTTACCGCCCAACCATACTAGATTCTTCCACATTCTTCCCCACCTTACTGCATACAGTCCCACCCTACTGACTCCTGTCCCACCGGCCGCTGTGGCCTAATCGGTAGGTGTGCAAGGTCGGGAGTTTGGTTCCCGGTCGAGTCAAACCGATGACTTCAAAATTGATTCTTGTCGCCTTGTAGCCTGGCGCTCGGAATTATTAGAATAGGGCAAGGACTGGTTATCTCAGTGTCAGGATAGTGCAACAGAGTGGGATATCAGGTCAAGGATGCCAGCAGACTGAGTTCCCATTGGGACAGCACTATAAAGTCGCCAGGAGTGTCCACTGTCATAAGTCGGTACCCATCCTGATATGACCTTAGATGTTGCTAGGATGTAAAACAGAAACCAACAACAACACCCCATTTTTTTAGAGTAGTGTTTTGAACTTAAAAGCAGTGTTTTGAACTTAAGGATCGTGTTTTGAGCGTGGCCACAGTAGTGTTTTGAACCTACCTTAAACTAAGTTGAAAACAATACCGTAGTGTTTTGAACCTAGGTTGAAAACACTACCATAGTGTTTTGAACCTAGGTTGAAAACACTACCATAGTGTTTTTGTGGGGTAGTGTTTTGAACTTACTACACCGGGTCGGTTCTTGTGGTAAATAGGCATCTTGTGAGTTAATGATCTCGACAACACGTGGGTAGGCATACCAGGTGACTTGTGGACTAAGCGTACGCACGCCATTCGCACACATTTAAATTACAATCAGGGCACTCGACTCCACACAAGGCCGCGCCCGACAAAACCTCGAGACAACGCCGTTCCAGGGTCCTGGTATCGTGTAGTATAGCCGAACGCGGTGGCCGAATCGGCACAGCGTAGGCTTCCCGTGCGGAAGGTCGGGAGTTCATCTCCCAGTCGAGTCAAACCAATGACTTACAAAATTGATACTTGTCGCTTCCATGCTAGGCGCTGTGCATCATTAGGATAGGGCCAGGACTGCTTGGCTCAGTGTCAAGATAATGTGCCTGTGTGGATATCGAGGCATGCTGTCGGTGGCCTAGTTTCCCAGTGGGGCACCATTATAAAGTCACCATGAGTGTGCACTGTCACAAGTCGGTACCCGTCCTGATCTGACCTTAGGTGTTGCTAGGATGCTAAAGAACAACAAACAAAGACTAACCAAAAAGACAATCCCCATAAAACAGACTTGGAGGTGCACGCAACATTCTCAGGGAAGAGAACGGTGCGTGTGTGAGTGACACACAATACGATCCGTCTGATAACCGACAAGAAGAGCAGGCGGGCATGCTTTTATCTTGACGCTTATTGGATGGAGCCTGGGTTCTACTAGCTAGTCTGCTTCTTTTTCAAAGGGATACAATATATATATATATATATATACAGTATAACTCCGTTAAACCAAACTTGAAGGGACCCTAGCAATTTGTTTGGATTAACCGATCACTGGTTTAACCAAGCTGTGGCTTTGACTTTGTCTTTGACTAAGGGTGTATTGCACATGTAATAGACAATGTATGTGGACACTTTGATTATTGTTTTCTATCTATGTACAGTATGACCCCGTTAAACCAAACGATCGGTTGATCCTAACTTTTTTCGGCAGCCTGGCAAAATACCACAATTTATCATATAAAAAGGTCAGTGGGGTCTCAGATGACTTTATAAACACATGAAAGTTTGGTTTAATCACACCGGACCAGTCTGGGGTCCGACAATTATGCTTGGATTAACCAATAATTTGGATTAACCAACTTTGGTTTAACCAACTTTTTTATATGATAAATGGCCAGGCCGCCCAAAAAAGTTTGGATTAACCGAGCTTGGTTTAACGAGGTTATACTGTATATATGTGATGTATAACGCATTATACGAGTATAAATGCAAGGGGAACATATACTGTATATATCTATTCCTCCTTGGCGTATTGATGGTGCCCCCCCCCCCCAGCTGTCGGGGTAATTGGTAGGCAGCGCCCCCCTCGCACCACGCACACTGGAGCAATTTTTAAGTCATTGGTTTGACTCGACCAGGATTCGAACCCACGAACTCATGGGTTCGGATTTCTCGATCTCCCAAAACAGGAGACTGACGCTCTACTCATTTGGTCACCCCGTCTGGTGTGGATGATGGTATGGATGTGGGTGTGGGAGTGAATGAGGGTATGCATGTGGGTGTGGGAGTGCATGAGGGGGTGAGTGGGTGTGGGCGTGTATGACGGTACAAGTACTCAGTGGGGGTAGATAGGCCTAGCGTTGGAGTCGGTGTGGGTGTGGGTGTGGGTGTGGGTGTGGGCGTGGGTGTGGGTGTGGGTGTGGGTGTGGGTGTGGATGTGGAAGTGGGTGTGGGTGTGGGTGTGGGTGTGGGTGTGGGTGTGGATGTGAGTGTGGGTGTGAGTGTGGAGGTCGGAGGGAATGTGGGAGTGGATTATGGTGTAGATATATTTGTGAATACTGGTGATGATGTATACATCGATGTGGGTGTGAGTGACAATAGAAGTACAGTAAAACCTCTCTAACCGACCACCTCCACAGATCGACCACTCCCCTATATGGATCGCTTTATTCGGGTCCCAACAATACATTGTAACCATATTCTAACCCCCTAAACCAACCACCTCCCTAAATGGACCACCTATAACGTCGGTCCCAAGGTCGGTCGATTTAGAGAGGTTTTACTGTACTCAGTTCGCCTGTACTATATAGTTGGCCAGATGGTGAAACAACCTTTTGTATGTGGATGGAGTGTGGGCTGTAGGTTCGTAGAGGGCCGAGATCTACACCAAATATATGAACCTCATTAACTAAAGCACACTTATTAGCGCGAGGGAGGATAATCATATATCCTGAAAGTGGGTGTCCAAATGATTGAGCAATTATAACGAAGTAAGTACTAAGTAGCCTAGCTGATTTTGGATCCGGGGTTTGCCCAGTGATGGGTCTCTCAGCCCTTGTGATGCTATCTGTGTTTTCTCTGATCCGAAACCAACACTCCTCGTGCAGTTCACCATGGCAGCCTTGCCATTCACCCAAGGCCCTCTTGTCTGGCTGGACCAGCGACACAATTCTCCCAATCAGCTTATCGCGCTGCTAACTTTTAGATCAATGGTTCGCCGCCGTAAAGATGTTATCTGTAAAGTTGCATTTTGACGCGTCTTGTGGAGAAATGTAATAGAACGCCACAAATCAAAGGTTTGTGTAGCTGTGAGCGATCGATTATCGGAGATTGACTGCGTTTGTATGCTGGTACTACAATAGCTCCTAAAGGGAACCTTGAGATTTAGTTTGTAAAGAATAGATTCGTATTTATAGTCCCATAACTTCCTCATAAAATATGCTCAGACAAAATATATAGATATGTACAATATTATATATATATATAATATATATAATATATATACACACCTTGGCTCAGATGTACGTGGCTCTCCTTAGGCCTTGAGGAGGCCGACATAAATGATATGTACAGGTGGTTAAGTTAAGGAAAATTGACAAATCCTTTTTCTGTAAAGGTCTGTCACTTTCATATTGAATAGGGTATTATATAATAGGTGGGACAGCTTCTGAGAAAAAACAGCCCAGATTTTATTATCGGAATGATGGCACCGCCCAGCTGATGGGGGTCATAGTTTCATTTCAGCCCGGATATATATATATATATATATATATATATATATAATATAATACTCTAATAGTTTGCCTACATCATGAAACAAGAGGAAGACAGTGAGTGGAAGCTACAGTGTGCATGGGTGGTGGCACCACCATCCGAGGTGGGTTTGGGGAGATGACTAGGAGAAGATCAGACTCTATCAGTCCATGGAGCTGAGTGAGTGATGAGGGAAAGGATGCATATTCCAGGTTATCATATTCATATAATTGTTACACAACATATATATATATATATATATATATACATATATACATATATATATATATATGTGTGTGTGTGCGTATTAATACGTGTATGTAATTGTCATACGTATGAACAGGCATAACAAGACAAAATATACACGTATGTGGATGACACCTTGGTGTATTTTTTGGAATTGGTTGACATGACCCAAGACAGGCAGTTGTATGTGTACATCCCTGTTGATAGTCACGTGGCACAACCCGAGAGTATGAACCCCCACTTCTATCGTTCTAAACGACCACACACAGTGACGGCGTTATTTCGGCAGTGAGTAACCGGCCGTTCTGAGTTTTAATTGGCCCGTTGGTGAAAGCTGGCGTTTGAGGTGGAAGGAAGGTGGGGGGGGGGGGGGGGGGGGTAGGGGAGGGAAGAGAAGGAGGGAAGGGAGGGAAGGGAGGGAGGGAGGGAGGACGGAGGGTAGGGAGGGAGATGTTACAGCGGAGGGAGGGGTTGGATGGGAGGGTTGGAAGGGATGGGATGGGGAAAGGGATAGAAGGGGGCGGAGGGAAGGGAGAGAAGGGAGGAAAGGGAGGAAAGGGAGGGAAGGGAGGGAAGGGAGGGAAAGGAAGGAGGGAAGGGTTGGTTGGTTGTTGGAATTTTAGGTCCTGGCAACATCTGAGGTCATATCAGGACAGGTACCGACTTGTGACAGTGTGCATTCATCGCAACTTTATAGTGCTGTCGTCCCACTACAATTTCAGTTCAAAATCAGGCCGTCAGCACCATGACCCAATATCGCACTCAGTCAACTTATCCTGACAGTGACACTGAGCTAACCTGTCCTTGCCCTATCCTATTAATGGCCAGCGCCAGGCTAGGAAGCATCAAGTATAAATTTTGTAAGTCATTTGTTTGACTCGACCGGGAATCGAACTACCGATGTCCCGCACTGGAGCTTTGCACTCTACCGATTCGGCGACCGCGTCCGGTTGAAAGGGGGAATGGATGGGAGGAGGGAAGGGATGGAAGGGAGAGGAAGGAAGGGAGAGGCAGGGAGGGAAGTGAGGAGGGGAGGGCGGGAAGGAGGGAGGGAGGGAAGTAGGGAAGGGGACGGAAGGGACGGACAGAATGGAAGGGACGGAAGGGAGGAACGGAGGGAGGAACGGAGGGAAGGGAGGAAAGGATGGAAAGGGGAGGAAGGGAGGAATGGAGGGAGGGGGGGAAGGATGGAGGGAGGGAAGGAGGGGAAGAGGGAAGGGAGGGAAGGGAGATGAAGGAAGATAAGGGAGGGCATGGACAGACGGGAGGGAAGGGAAAGGGGGAGGTAAAGGAGGGGAGGAAGGAAGGGGGGAACCGATTGCTCTGGCTGGAGGAAGGAAGGGAGAGAATGGAGGGAAAGGAATGGAAGGGAAGAGAGGAAACGAGGAAAGAGAGACACGGGATGTGGGGGGGGGGGGGGG